>JPFM01000051.1:0-204479 GCA_000733375.1 Paramecium sexaurelia
ATTCTAAATTTCATTTTATTCCTCAATTTCATTCTAATTAAGGTTAGCATCAAATGATGATTCCATGCTGTCTAACGAATCATAATTGTCTTCAGTAGATAATTAAACTTCCTCAGAGATTAGGTTGCCATCTAAATCATAATGTGTTGCTAAAGTTCCTTAATTGCTCTAACTGAAACTTAAAATAAGTAAAGACAATAAAATGGGGAGCTTTATCATGTATGTATAATAATAATTAAAACGGATTAAATTAAACATTATAATTATACAATACAGATGGAATTGGTCTAAGAGAATTGGTATATGATAAGCTAAGTAAATAACATAGATACAATTAACTAAGAGTCAAATTTTAAAATGTTAAAGATTAAATTTGATAGAATAGTTTACAGAAATTTATAAAAAAGAATAAAATAGATTAATAAAAATAATTTCATAAAGTAACTTTATATTGTTATTAATATTATATCAATAATTATTGATTAAAATGAGTTTATAAACTAGGTCTATGGATAGAAATTCAATAGAAAGACCTTAAAATTGGCAGTAATATAGGATATTTATAGAAGAAATGAATACTCTTATAGGTTCTGCTTTAGTGGAAGAATTTCGAAATGATAATGAAAATGATATCAATCCAAACATTATTGTGGGAAATGGAGAAAGATTACCAAGAGGAGCAACAAAGCTTATAAATGCAACTGATACAAATGAATTAGGTTAGGTTGTATTAGATTGCGATATAATTATTTTTCATTAGAATTATTGTTAAGCTGAATATGCATTCAAATTATTAAAATATGCACAATATAACACATCCAAAATTTTTGTTTTAGTTAGCAATCCTTTAACTTGGTCAACTACTAATATAAAAGAGAAAAAAATAGAAGAAACTGCAGTTAGATAATCAATGATGAATGAAGATGAGCAATTTTTTTAAGAAATATGATAGGTTTACTGAAAATGATTTACAAAACAGAAAAATTAATTAATTTGAAAGATTAAAATATTTGGAATAATAATTATTAGGTTGTGAAAAAAAGAATTAAAAACTTATGTAATAACACCAGGTTTAGTATATGGAAATGGAGAAGATACACTGTATGAACTTTTCAAATAAGCATGGATGACACCAGAAGCTGAATTACCTATATATGGTGAAGGAAATAATATCATTCCAATGATTCATGCTAATGATTTAGCCTGTATAATAAATAAAACTGTATAACTTACACCTTAAGATAGGTATATTTTTGCAGTTGATAAAGAGAACATGACTCAAAAAAAATTGATTACTACTATAGCTAAATATATTGGGAATGGAAATACTAAAATAGTTACAAGCTGTTCAGAAAAGATGTTAATGATGAATGTTTGGCTAAGACCGACTTAAATATTTGAATCTGATGATTAATATATAGATGCCATAAAAAATCCTATAATTGCTTGGTAATTTCAAGAAGGATTCACTAAAAATATTATGAAAATTAGAGATTAATTTAAAATCTATCGTGGTCTAGATACAGTTAAATTAATAATTCATGGAGGTCCAGCTGCTGGCAAATCATATTTGAGTGAGAAATTGGCATCTTATTATCGCATTCCTCATATATAAATAAAAAAATTAATAAATGAATTAATAGATTCTAACACAGAAATAGGAGAATTAGTAAAAACAACTTTATAGTAAGTCAAAGAATAAATGATTGCCGAAGCTTAGGCCATATTTGAAGCTGAAAAAAAAAGAAAAAGTACCAAAAGGTTAGCCAGAGCCAACCTTTGATACTTCTAATATTTTACCTAGACTACCAGATAATGTGTTAATATAAGCATATAAATGGAGACTTGAATAAAATGATGCTTAGAATCTTGGATATATTTTGGATGGATTCCCAAAAACTTAAGAATAATATGAAAAGTTATTTTTGAATGAAAATAATTAAGTAATTGATAACATTAGACCTAAAGGAGTCATATACTTAGATTTTTTTGATGATTAATTGAAAGAAAAGGCAAAGCTGATAATTGATTAGCCTAGATATACAGAAGATTAAGTTAATAGAAGGATTATTAATTTTAGAAAATCAAACGATTTTTTGCTTTAATAATATGAGCAATTTGAAATTCAGAGGATATAAAATTCTGAAATTATATTTGATTAGGCTCAAGAATTTATTACTCGTAATGGTCCAATACTTGTATTATAAGATAAAAGAGAAGATCAATAGATTGAAATAGAAATAGTTTAAGATGATGGATCTCCTGAAATATAAACAATTTAAGAATAGTCATAGCAATAATAAGAAAAACTTATACCTGTAGCCTAATCTTAAGTTTAATAATCTTAATTAGGAGTAAAGAAAAAGGGAGATTAATTAAATGTAAAAATAATAATTTATTATATGTATAGAAATCTCTAAATGAAAGTAGGGTTTCAAAAGAAAAATAAAAATTGACTGAGGAATAAAAATTTGAATAATTTAAATAGTAAGAAAAAGAGCAACTCGACTTAAGAAGTTAACCTCTAAGGCAATATTTAGCAGATAATGTAGTTCCTTATTTAGCTGAAGCATTGATTGTCCTTTGTGAAAAACATCCTGAAGACCCTATTAATTTTTTGGCAGACTTTTTGGAATAAAGGGAAATGAATTATAAGCAAATGGTTCAATAGGATAATGAAAATTAATTATAAAAATTATATTAAATGAGAATATTAATACCTGATGAAAAGTAACATTCAGCTGGGGAAATTATTGGTTATCTAATTGGGGTGCTTTACTTTTTTGGTATGATATACTATATCTACAGAAAACATTTACTTAGCTTATTCCAAATGTTTATCAATTATTTAGATGTAATTATTTCTAATACTAAATTAGGATAGCGAAAACGAAGAATAATATAAAACGATATTGTATAGCTGTCTTAATTCAATTTAATTTCTAATTCTATGTTTTTATTCTACTTTTAGCAGTGAATCAGATTTAGCTGTTTCCACAATTATTGGATCAGATGCATTTATGATTTTCTTTGTTTTCTCATACATCCTATATAAATATCCAACTCATTCACATGGGGTACTTGATGCTTGGATTACTATTAGAGACGCTTTTTTTATATTTTATCACTGTTTGTTCTTTTCATATGTATTTTACTAGATTTTTTAAATTTTGGAACAGCAGTTTTTTTATTGGTAATCTATATTGCAAATATAATCTTTATCTTTAATAGTGAAAATGTAAAGTCAAAGATGATGGAATGGTTTGATCTAACTGCAGAAGATGAAGACTATAGTTGCGAATAACATTTAACTTATGTTAAAAGAAGAATTTCAATCACTCATCTAAAAGATAACAATTATATCTAAACTGACGATCCTGCTTTAATAAGATAATTAGCCTTAAATAACAAAGCAAGTACATAAAAAAGTGGAAGCCGAAGAATAACATTTTAAAAATTAGTGTATATAATTATCTTTGCCATAAAAAACCAAGTTAAATAAGAGAAATAATTTAGGTTTGAATATTACTAAAATATGTACAAGGTTATCTATTTAAATCAATATCATAGCCAAAATAAAGAGGACCTCCATCAAAAAGAGCAAGATAGAACCTGCTTCATCAGTACCAGACTCCCATCATCAAAATATCAACGAGGATATTCCATTAATGGAAAATAATGATATGCCTATCGAACATCATAAAGATCAAGAAGGAGGATAAGAAAATGATCAAGATTAAGATCATTAGTAATAATAGTAAAAATTAAATAAAATTATAATTTTAGACAGGAATAAGATGATGGTAAATAGAAATTGGCTCTTCCTAAAGACGGACTTGAGAAAGCTCTATTTATTTTATTTTTTCCTGCTCATTTCATATGCCATATAATTCCAACACCAAAAGATGATGCTGATTATGTAAACATTATTTTGGATTTACTAATATCTTTAGCGATAGTGGCAGGATTATACTTTTTAATTGATTGGTGGATGTATGAAATATTTGATGGTACTGGAATTCCAATTTAAATTTTGGGATTTATATTTTTAGGTATATTGGTTTCAGCATAACTTGCTTATCATCAAATTGATATAGCTAAAGAAGAATTGTAATTGAAATTTACATAAGCACTCTTCCAGACAGCCATATGTAAATCATCTCTTTGCATGGGAATAACATGGGGAATTCAATCTTTGATTAATTTTGAAGATGGGATCTTTAGAAGGAGCAGTAAACACTCTAAGACTTTTTCCTTATGTATTATAATCGTATGTGGGCTTGTGGCAATATTGTTATTCTAGTGTTGGCTTAAACGATTTATCTTAGCAAAAGCAGAAGCTTAGAAATACATGGTCGTTTACTGTCTCTTAATAATAGTTAGTGTAATTATTGTTCCTTTAGATGTAATTAAATGAGTTATATTCAAAATTTTAGATTATTTGTTTTATAACTTATAAAACTAATTAATTATTATTCTATGTCATTTGTTCTAGGTTTTAAAAGCAATTTAAAAGGACGTTTGAAAGTATCAAATTTTGTAAAAATCATATTATAAATCATTATTATATTAATTACTATGTTTGAAGATGATAAAGATCGAAAACTTAAACAAGCTAATGATAATGTGAAATATTTAGAATCTTAATTAACTGTATTTTTAAACTAAATAATAAGCCATTAGTTGAAAGCAACTCAAAATTGAAGGAAAGTATTCATGCTTTATAATATTATATGGAACAAAGACGATTAGACTTTGCTCATTTACTGAGTTATTAAAAAGAGAGAGATCTTAAAATTAATTTAAGTGACATGGTTGATGTTTATGAATGGTTAAAGAAGGATATAGAAAATTATTTAGATTAAATTAAAGAATTTGAAACAGAAAATAAAATGTTTAAAATATTTATCTAATAATAAGATGTAGAAACTAGAAGTGAAATTGAAAAATATAATACAATCATTCTGAAACATGAACAAACAATAACAAAATAATAGGAATTATTTAATTTAGAATAAATTAAAAATTAAGAGCATTAATTATAACTTAAATTAGATTATGAAAAATAAATAGAAACTTAAGAAAAAAGTATAAAGACACTATTTAATCAATTTTATTAGAAAAAGATGAAATTTCGATAAAATATAAGTAATTAGATGATGAATATTAATAAAAAATTAAAAAATTGAAATAAGATCTTATTAATTAATTTGATAAGTAAGAAAGATAAAATTAAACTGAATTTTGCTAAATAATTAAAAGAGTTAAATGATCAAATTTAAAAATTAGATATTAAAAATAAATAACTTTTGTCAGAAATTTAAAATATAAAATAAGAAAACAGTCTTTTAGGTTAATAGTGTTCTCAACAATAAAAAATATCAATAAATTAAATAGATAAGTTGAAAATATATTATAGACTTTAAAAAATTCTAGAGATGAAATTTCTGGTTTAAATAATGAAAAAACAATTCTTTTATCTTAAATTGAATAATTAAAACAATCAATAGATAAATTAAATAAGAAAGAAATCGAGCTCTAATAATATATTAAAAATTAAAGGGATTAATATTTAGAAATATAAAGCAAACTTGAGAATCAAATATCTGAACAAGAAATTACAAATTAAGAACAAAAATCTCAATTGGGAAAAAAAGAATTATGTATCAAAGAACTCTCTGATATGAATGTTAAAATAGATAAATCTTATCAAGAAAAATTAAACAAGTAGAGGATTAAGTATGAATAAATGCTATATCCAAATAAATACATTAATACAGATTAGTTGCTATATAAAGATAACATGATTTAACATGATGACATTTCAATAAAAGAAATAATAGAAGATTATGAGTTGATGCTTTCATAATATGCTAATTAATTATAAAATGCATCATTTAAATTACAAGCTTTAGAAAATTCCTACTAAGAAAAGTAGGCTGCTTTAAAGCTATAATTTGATTAAAAAGCTGCTAAATTAGCAAAAGATTATGAGTAGAAATTATTAAGAGAAAGCAAACTATAAAAATAATTAATAGATGAACTAAATATATAAAAGTAAAAGGAGTTAGATGCATTAAAAATTAAATAAAATGTTGCAATTGAAAAACTAAATCTTGATAATTAAAATTAAAATCAACAGTACATTAATGAGATTCAGAATCTAAAAAATTAGGCTAATGAGGATGCAAAAATTATTGATTAACTTAATAACTGATAATTTAATTACAAGATAATACATATTAATTAAAATAATCTCATGAATAATAATTAGAAATGTAAAGGAGTAATTATGTAATTGGAAAATAACAATTAACTGTAGCTTTTGAAGAAAGATATAATAAAGTAAGCGAAGAACTAAAATAAATTTAATTAGAAAAAGAAAATTTTGATAATTTAAGAATTTAAGATCAAAGAGCTTTGAATGAAGGGAAGAAGAAAATTGAATAACAGTAAACAATAATAATTTAAATAAAAGAAGAGTAAAAATAATAACTATAAATTATAAGCGAATAAGCATATATGATGGAATAGTATTAATTATAAATTTAGAGATTAAATGAAGGGATGAAACTATTATAACATGAGGTTGAAAATTCAAAATAAGTTTACAATATTTTTAGAAATCAGACTATGATAATGCATAGATAATCTGATGATTCATACTAGAAATCTGATATAAAGAAGGCATCTAATACACAGTTTAAATTCTCAAGAACAAAATAATTTACAAGACAGTCAAATAGACCAATCTTGCATAACACATCATAAAATTTTATAATTTAAAATGGAGATTAATAATAATTACCAAAGGTTAGATCAATCTCAACAAATCAAATAAGAACCACTCCAAGAAATCATTCATCTTAAGCATGATTAATATTTTCACATTTTTTTCAAAAATTTGCTTAAACTATTATCATTTTATAAATAATTTACTAAAAATTAAATTAACGAATTAAATGTCAATTTAAAAACGAAAAAGAATATTCGATTCTTCTGATGATCATTCCCCTATAAGAATAGTTTAAAAGTATTGTGCTGCTAATTTATGTTTTGATGATGATACAAAAAATCATTTTATCAAAGAAATTGAAGAAAGGAAGAAAAAGATTAGTTCAATTTAAGTTACATTCACAAAAGAAGAAATTGATAAAGTGAGAGATTATACGTTAAATAAATTGAATTTGACAGCACAAAATATACAAAAGCAAATTAATTAAATAAAACCTACAGAAATTAACCCCAAAACTTTTGAGGACAGAGCTATTGATTTTGAAAATAAAAGAAATAAAATTTATACAAAATTTTAAGAAGACATTGAAGTCATAGATTAATCAATCTAAAATTGTATCACTGACTAAGAACTTCAACAATAATTGTCAAGTATAAAAAATAGTTACTCTTTTAGAATATAAAGTTCCTGCTACTTGTATTACAAAATGGACCTGTGATGGATTTTTAGAATAGAGTTTAGTTGAAATATAGAATTTCTCTACATAAATTCATAACTAATTGAATGGATATTAAAAGCAATTATAACCTCCTCCATCTTCTGACATTTAATAATTAAATTCATTATTAGAATCAACTAATAATTATGATGAATTATAATGCGATATGTTAGAATTAGAAAAATAAATGGCAGACTTTTAAAAACAACTTGAGCTTGAAGCTTGATATAAACTATATTTGAACTGAAACTTTAATAAATTTTCTTTAAACATAGTAATTAGATATGATATAAATTTAATGTTTCTAGAAAAGTTCATCGAGCAGATTAATGTTTTTAATTCTTATTAAATTCAAGAAATCAGTTTTTTAAATGTTTTAAATAATTTTATTAATAATCCTACACAACAATTTTTTCTCTATTTAAACATGTATTTCATTTTATTTTAAATAACCTAATTAAAATTTTAAACATAATTTTACTTATAATTAGTGAAACCATTCGTATTAAGTAACAAAGATTAATTTGTTTTTTTGAGCTATTTAATAAATGATTATTTGAATTATATTAATTATAAATATATGTCCTTGATTATTAAAGATTTAATATAAAGGTAGAGGGTTAAAGAGCACATCTTAACAGAGGTTGTTGGGCATACTTTAGAGATTACATTTAATCGACCAGAATTCCACAATGCTTTTACAGTGGGAATGTATGTGATGTTTTAAGAATATGTTGAATAAGCAGATAAAGATCCTAATGTAATTAGATGATTAAATTTAGATTTACTTAATTCTAGTTAAAAGTAATGGAAAATCATTTAGTTCTGGTAATGACTTGAAAAATTTTGATGCATGGCCTGGATTGAATGAAGAAGTAAAATAATTAAGCATTATAGGAAAGAAGATTAGCATCATTAAGTTTAACCAATATACTTAGAGATTTTACGAGTTCTTTTTTGAATTTATCCAAACCTATAATCGCTTGTTGTTAAGGAGGCGTTATTGGATTTATTTTTCCACTATTATCAATATTTGATTAAGTATATGTAACAGAAGATACTTACTTTTTTGCTCCTATGTTATTATTTGGATAAGTATTTTATTATTAAAATCTTAGGGTGTCGAGATGTTCTCAAGTTATACATTTCCAAGATTATTTGGTTAAGGGAAAACTTTTAGTTTATTATTTAGAGGATAAAAATTATCTTCTAAGGAAGCAATCCAGTATGGGTTTGCATAAGAAATCTTCAAATCATAAGATGAAATGATAAATTAGGCAAGATAAATATGTAAACAATTAGAATAGTAAGATTAATCAGCAATAATTCATGGTAAAAAATTAGTCAAAAGAGCAATTTATAATGTATTATATTTGGTTAATAAGTTTAGCAATTAATAACATAAAATGAATAAGAGTTATTAAATTTACATAGAATTTGGTCTGGTGATAATTTATTTGAAAATGTATTAAATTACATGCAAAGGCTAAAAGCTAAGTTATGATAAAATTAAGTATTTAATATACATTTTTATGTTGGTCTATTTGTATATGAGAGAGTATGCAAAATTCTTTAAAATTAGAATTAATTTTAATCTTAATAATTCATTTCTATTGAGTGTGTGGAATTTTTAATTATTTTTGTATTTAAAAATTATGAATATGTAATGCACATTAAACAAAGAGATTTTGCGTTGCGAGACACCTTCGACAGATGAAACAAATTATGATATCATTGAATAATAATGCTATTTGACATAAATAATTGAATTAATATTTGTGGAGAACTATACATACAAAGAATTGCAGAAATACTTTACTTATACATTCTAATAAATAGAATAATATGATTTCTTTTTTGATTAAATTTACAAATCTGTTAGGATTCACATGGAAGTAAGATATAAATCTTATACTAGAAAATTCTTTAACATATTAAGTAATTTTCTTAAATTACAAAACCTATTGATATAAAACACTTAAAGGATTATGTCACAATAGTTAAGGAATTGGAAAAATCATATAAGGTAACTTAGTTAAAGCATAAAGAATTACAAGAAGTAGTAAAACCATTTTCAAACAAAGAGAAGATTTCCTAATCAGTACATTGTTTAAGACTCATGAAATACTCTTTTACTAATATAGTTTTGAGGAACAATGAAGTAAATGTAAGAATCTGATGTAAAATATAGGACTTCTTGAATTCATTTAAGAAAGTATTAGATAAAAGGTTCTATTCTTAAACTCAAAAATATTCTAAAACAAAGGAAAGATTATAGTTATTTATATCTCTCTTAAATGAAAAATAACAAGATTAGTCTAAGTTATTATGATGATTCATAAAAATGGAGGCCATCTTCTTAAATAAATAATAACATTAACAATAATGAGAATATGCCTGTAATAGATTAAAATAATAATATGATACGAAAGAAAGTTTAATAAGAAAGCAATGCTAAATTAAATGAATATAAAAAATTTGAATAAAACCTCGAAGAATACTTTTAGGGAAAATAAAACATAGAAAAAAAGAAATAAATGTATCACAAGAATGGATAAATCGATTAAAACAAAAAACCAAAAAAAAATGAATGTGTTTTAGATAAACATATTGTATATTTTTAATAAAGAAATCTTTTGGATTAACGATGATCTGGATTGTTTATAACTAATAATTCGTATTACCTATATAACAAAAGATTTCTTATCATCTATTTTTCTTAGTGTTAGAGATTATTTCATAAAATTAAATCTTTTATTAAATAATTAAATGGCAAGAGGTACACCAGCAATCGGTAAAAGACATTAAAAGACTCACACTTTCTGCAAGAGATGTGGTAGATAAACATTCCACATTTAGAAAAACAGATGTGCATCATGTGGATATCCAGCTGCAAGATTGAGACTCTGTATTAAAATGAATTAATACAATATTAGACAGTGGATGGGGTGAAAAAGTTGCAAGACGTAGATCAACAGGAACAGGAAGAATGAGATATTTGAAATCAATTGCTAGAAGAGCAAAGAACGGTTTTAGAGCAGGAACTTAAGCATAACCAAAAGTTAAAAATACATAGAAAAAGTGATTTAATCAGGCTATTATTACAAAATAGTACATTAAATTTACATATAATCTTTTTCATCAATATATTATCATTACATAATAAATTAGCATTTTATTTGTATATGAATCAACTTTTCAAATTCATTTTTATTTTTTTCCTAACTTACTATTCTTCAATTTATTATTAACTTTCCATCATTGATTCTTGGTCTTAAGCTCTGTCAGTCTAATATTCAGCTATTATATCTAATCTAAAATGGAATAAGTAAAATAAAATACAATTCATCTTCATTACCTTCATCATCTAAAATTGATATAACTTTTATTTTATTTATCAGATTTGTAATAGATTTCAAGACTATACTAATTGAGTTTTACCAATCTTATGATATAAATATTCTTGGTTTTTCATTAATATCTTTGGAAATGGAGATTTTGAATCCATAACCATGAAATGGAGTTAATACATTCGGTTCTATGTTAATAGTATTAACATTTTTGTATATACTAGTAAAATCATCAAATTTATATGAAGTTAAAAACCCACTATTTAATTCTAGAGAGGTTTCCTACTTTTAACTATTTAAATGAATTTCTATGCTATTTCTTTTTAAAATAAGCTATACTGCTTCTTTTTAATTAAAATCATTTAAGTATTCAGAGATTTCTTAATCAACTTCTAATACATCTAAATGCCTCCTATTTTCCATATACTTTCTAATTAATTCCATTTATTGAATTTCATCTAATTAGATAATTGGGCACTCGATTGTAAAAAAGGAATCTTTAAAAAATACAATCATTTTAAATTTCTGTATTACTCTTAATTGTGAAATTGTGTAGTAAACTTAAATCTCTATTTTTTTGATTTATTTTTTAAAGGTTTTAAACTAGTGTATAGTTATAGAATATTTAATTCAAAGACTAATTTATCCAAGGAAGCATTCAACTTTTATAATTTGATTTATAAATCAGGAGACAATGATGAAGGCATTTTATAATGAATAGAATTGGTTTAGAGTTATTCGAATGAATTAGAGTTGAAATTACAAAAAAAATGTGGGTTTTTTTGTATCAACATCTTCAAATTATTCATAATTGCTTAACAATAAAATTCCTAAATTTTGTAAATTGGATTGATACCATTATTTGAAAAATAACAATGTAAATTCTAATCAATAGAATGACAAGTTTTCAAGGCTCTTAGAAATTATTCTGTTTATTTAATTACATAATTCATTTATAAATATTATAGTTTATTTAAAATAATATTATAATTCAAATAATATTCATTCCTTAGCATATTTATTCATCTCCTAATTTAGCTTGGTATAATATAGTGAAAATATAAATAAACAAAAGTCCAACCAAACCATAAAATATATATTAGCATTGTTTTTTTCTATTTACAAATTAATTTATACATATTGCTTTATGCATCGGCAAATGCATATCCTATTCCTATAAGTAAACCTACAACAAGTCCGCCTAAATGACCTGCAATATCAACTTAAGGAGGTGCATCAATAAAAGATAAGAAAATCATAGGGGCTAATAAAATGAATACAATAATTCTTTTTGGTTCAATTCCAGGAAAAGCAGTTATAAAATAGATTAATTCTAGTGCTAACAAAGCAAATATTGATCCACTTGCACCAACTGATGTTTCGTAATGGAATCTAACACATGAAAACAAAGATGCCCCTATTCCCCCAACAATATAAAGGATTGACACTCTTCTCCATCCATGAGTCAATTCTAAAATGAATCCATAATATATTTGAACGGCCATATTGCCGATAATATGAGAAAATGATCCATGAAGAAATATAGGACAAACTAATCTCCAAAATTAAAAACGGTATATAATTGATGGAGTATGTTTAGAACCCCAAGTGTACAATACGCATTCAAAACTATAAATGTCAGATTCATCTTCGTCATCGTCTAAATATTTCTCAGTCAAATAAATTGTGTGAAATATAGTCAAAAAGAATATAATGAATTAAACCACAGTAGTTTTGAATGTTAAAGATTAATATGAAAACCTTTCAAAGAAGGTTTACTCCTAAGCTTATGTTGTTTTCATAATATACTTGGCTTATAGGGTTACAATTCATTTTAATGTTCATTATTATAAAAAGGATCTCTTTCCATTATATTAATATATTAATATAATATGAATATAAATTAATCTATTTTTTCAAGGTTCCCACTTTATTACTTCAATAGCTTGAATTGCATAAGGACTTATGTATTCATATAAAGGATCAGTTGAGAAGTTCTAAAGAGTAGGCAAACATTTATAACATTCTTTTCTTCCTTTAGGATGTTCAGCAAGACTTGTTACTAATTGAACGCTATTCAATTTAATCTAGTGATCATTATGAGAAAGCAATTTAATCACAATATCAAGCTTATTATTATCCATCATTTAAAATTTACATTCATTGTGTTGTGCTAAGCTAGCCAAAGCCATTATTGCATTTGTAATAACTTCATTATTATCATCTAATAACTTTTCACATAATTCAAGAACACATCCTTAATTAATAACATCTAGTTTTCCATTTGCATCATAAGAAATGCAAGCTAAATTTTTACATGCCAAAGATCTTAGTTGAAAATTGGATCTTTTTAATAATTGAGTTAATCTTTTTATTGCCTATGTTTTTAAGACTTCCACTTAAGCATCTCCACAATATAATATTTTTTCCAATAATTACAAATCCAAAATTAATAAATCTTCTACGCTCTCTTCAACCAATTTATTAACTAATGGTACCAAAATACCTTATGCATATACATGATCCACTCCTAAAAATTATATATATATATATTACCTTATTAAAATTCTGTCATATTTAATAAACTAAGATATCCATTTTTTCTTATGTTTATTACTTAATCATTGAGAAGTTTCATTATTGTTGGAACATAAAATTTTTCCATGATTTTATCTCTTCCAAATTTGATTGAACTTATCAACACCTTTATGATTATTTTAATATTTATACAATCGCACTTGAAGATAGTTCCCGAATACGTTCATGAACATTTGACAAATGACTCATTAACACATCCAATATTTCGCTTGATAATAATGCTAATGTAATGAAATCCCCTCTATGACTATTATAATTTCTATATTTCAAATTATTTACAAATCTTCATTAATTTCTTCTAAGTTTTTCAGTTTCAAAACATCATCACTTGAAAATATTTAGTTTGTCATTTTCACATATCTACGATCACCGTATGCAAATTATAAACAATCTTCAGGTTAAGGTTCATAATCTTCTCTATTTCTATGATATGCAATCATTTATTCATTCCTTAAGTTAAACTCCATTATATTATATTAAATTAATAAAATGAAATTTATTCAATAAAATGTCTTTATTATCAAAGAATCTCAAATTAGAATCCAGTAACATCCAAATTAAGATAAAAAAATTATTAATAACATGACAATCTCAAATAATAATTAGTTGTATGTTGCACATCCATTTTGGAAAAATATAAATAATATTATCACGCTACTGAAAGAAATTTAAAAACTAATGAAATAATTATTGAACATGAAGATTATGTTGAGGTGTGATATATTGAATTTACTTGTGATCTTGATATATTTTTTATGGGATAACAAGATTATATTATTTATGATCTATGTTTTATTAGCATTAGAAATAAAAATAAGCTTTTATTGTGTGTCTATGATTTTCATAAATAATTCGAATTCAATAGAATTTTTACAACTTTTACCAATAAAACTATTGAATATTAAAAGTCAAATATATTTGGGTTAAGATTTTGCAGTAGTTTAGTAAAATTTTGAATCTGATTTATGGCAGTAAGTTACATTCGGACCTGATTGATTTAATGAAAAATGAAATTTCAAACTTTTTGTAATTTTCTACATCTTTTTCTGTTGCTAATTTTGATATTCTATTTTTATGAACTTTAGTCTTTTATAAATTATATACAATGATATAGATTCAAATATTTCTATAATAAGTCAGATTCTATAAATAAATGAAAAGACAAATAAATAATTTTAGTTTATATATTTTTTGGTAATTGATGATATTGTCTTAAATTTATTAAAAATAAGAAATATCTTTAGTTATTATTAGTAAACTTATTACAAGTTGACTTTTCTATAAATACAATTTAAATTATCGTTAAATGGATATTTAGCAATTTGAAAAAGAACTTGTAACAAAACTTTAATTCAAAGCTTCTTCAAGAATTGGTGTCGAAACAGTTTTACTAAAAATTTTTAAATTCTTTGACCTAAGCAATGAAGGATATTTGAAAAAACAAGACTTTTTGAAAGCAATTGCAAAAGCAGGTGTTACGATTTCAGATTAAGAAGTAAAGAAATTTCATAAATTTAGTTTGGTGAAAGACTATGGATAACTTATTCTGTTAATGAATTACTTAATTATAAGGAGTTTATCAATAGAGTTGTTGGCAAACAATCATTAGAGGAATAAGCAGAATCAAGAATTATTCAAACAGGAAGCCCATTAGAATAACTAAGATTAAAACTATAATTAAAAGGAGCATTAGGAATATTGAATTTAGCAATAAGTTTACCAAATTAGTTTACTGCTTAACAATTACAAGATTATTTGAAAAGAAATAATGTAGAAGTAGATGGGTTATATTAATTATTTAATGGAGAGTATATGAGTGCTTCCAACTTAATTAATTAAGTAAAAGGTCAATATTTAAGTCAATCAAGGCAAGGAATAGTATCAGATGTATTTTACACATTTGAATAAAGAGAAATCAGTCCATAATAATTAGTCAATAGATTTAATGCAGATAGACATCCTGAAATTAAAATACTCAATAGATCACCTAATGATGTTAGAGAAGAATTTTTATCAGGATTGAGTGTTTATCTATAATTACGAGGAATTAAAATAATAACAATTTAAGATTTTTTCGATTTTTACTCTTATTTTGGATTTTATGTGGCAAATGATGAAATTTTTAAGACAATCATAGCATCAGTATGGGATTTGAATCAATATTAACAATAAGTTTAATAGTATGGTACTCCACCACAAAGTGTAAAACAATAATATTAATAATAAAATTATTCACCTGAATCATAAAATTTAATAACTAATCCTTAGGTTGTTTAATAATTAAATTTTTCTCCAACTTAAGATAAATCCGTAAAATCTTATCAATAATAATCATAATAATAACGTTAATCTGTTCCAAAATCAGTAAAATCTCATCAATCTAATGCATCTTAGATGTCTTCAACCTCCAGATAAGTTGAATTAATAGTTTAAAGAATAAGAAATAGATTGATATCAAGAGGAGCAAGAGGTTTTATTTAATTGTATAGAGTTGGAAAAATTTTAGATGCAGATCATGATGGAATGTTGAATTTGACAGAATTTAGAAAAGCTATTAGGGATCATAAAATCGAAGTTACAGACCCTGAAATAGATCTAGTTTTCCAATATTTTGATAGAGAATAATCTGGATTAATTGATTTATGGGGTTTTATGTTTGTTTTGAGAGGTGAAATGCCGTAATAAAGAACTCAATTAATAGAATAATTATATGAAAAATATCGAACAAACGACTATGTTACATTATCAACTTTAAAAAATAATTTTATTTGTAGAAATCATCCAGATTTAAAAAATGGAAAAAAAAGTGATGATGAAATTATATAAGATTTTTTCGAACCTTTACAATTACTACATAATATTAATGGAGGATTTGGTCATGAAAATATAACAAAAGAGGAACTATTAGAATTCTTTAGTAATTATAGTGCCTCAATAACTGATGATAAATATTTTGAATAAATTATTGTTAATGTGTTTAGATTGTTGTAAGATGGAGGTAAAAATCATCATGCAGGCAATAAATAAGTCTTTGAACCAGATCATAAAAGAAGTTATTTATAAGATCATCATAGATATGTTTTGTAAGGTGGTAGTGTATCTGCAAATGCTCCTTTTGGAACTTTCACTTAATAAGAATAATAATTAGCTTAATCAAGACCTTCTACAGGATATAATTAACCAGCTTCATTTAACATATTCAAACCACTAGAGGATGTCAAACCTAATTAAAATGGGTCTTAGATTTAATAAATTCCACTTTCTTAATCATAAATTTCACAATAGTAATAACAATTATAGGAGAGAGAACAAAGTGTGAAATCAAGTAAATAAAAAATGGACAATGTTTAAATTTTGAAAAATAAAATATCTTAAAGAGGAATAAGGGGATTAATAAATATTTAATATAGATTTTAGTTGTATGATAAATCTCATTTAAATGCACTTTCATTTTAAGAATGGAAGAATTGCTTTAAATAGTGGAGATTGGAAGTTAGTGATTAAGTCTTAGATGATGTTTTCTAATAATTCTAAACAAATGGAATGATGAATTATGATGGATTCATTAAATAAGTTTAAGGTACTATGAGTTTAAGAAAATTCAATGTTATTCAATAAGCATATGAATCTCTCCCTAAAACAACAATTGAAATAGTTAAATGTATTTATAGTTAATTAATAATAGAACAATTTAATGCCAAAGATCATCCTGATGTTAGAGCGAATCGAAAGAGAGAAGATGATGTTTTATGCGAATTTATTGACACTTTTGAATAACATCACATTGTTTTTGTATGAAATTCAATAATATTTATAGACAGGTGGAGATTATGTAAAAAATCCAAATGTAACTTTTGAAGAATTTATTGGATATTATAATAATTTAAATGTGTTAATTGAAGATGATATTTAATTTGAATAATATGTTTAGTCGGTGTGGAATTTAAGAAGGAGATTCTGATTATATTACATTAATATATAATAATTATCATATAGAATTAATGAATGTAATTTATATATTTTTGATAAAATATTTTTTATTTGATCAACTTAATAGCCAAATTTTAATAGTTTGGTCGACTGAACATGTGGCGAATATAAATTTATTTATTTCACATTTCAAAATGAACTTATCATGAGCATTTTCAATTTTCTTTTTTTATTTTTACTCTTTCAAATTCCAAACCTATAAATAATAATAATAATATTTAGTTACTCTAATCGTTTTATCATCAGATACTGAAAGCATATGAATTCCATCTGGATGAAAAGAGACTCCATTAACCCAATTATCATGTCCAGATAATGTAAATAGATTTGTTCCTAGAATAGTATTCCAAATTTTAATTTCTTTATCTCTTGAAACAGAAACTAATAAATTAATAGTTTAAATGTTTTGTTATTATTACTAAGTTAATATTTATTTAGCTCCATGTTCTGGAACATACTTAACTTATTCAACTACATGTTCATGTCCACCCAATTAATGTAAAACTTATCCACTATCTATCACCCAAATATATATCATTTAATCCTAAGAGCAAGAAGCCATTTGTTTTTCATCATTACTAAATACAGCACATCTGACCCATTCTTAATGCTCTGCAAAGGTTTTCTTACAAAATCCAGTCTACACTTCCCATAATTTGATACTTTTATCTCTACTAGCACTCAATATAAAATCTCCATGATCAGAGAATTAAACTGTTGATACACTATGTTCATGACCAATAAGTGTTTTTACACATGTATGTATTTTTTAATTCCCATATTTTTATTGATAAATCCTTATTATCAAATGTAATTATACACTACTAGCACTACAAATATATTTTCCAGTAGGATCAAATGCCAAACTATTTACATTACTTGTATGACCTTTTAATGTTTTTTCGAAATGACCGCTTTCATAATCCCATAATTTTATGCTTCCATCATCGCTTGCTGAACCCAGTATTTAATATTAGGGATGAAATGCTATACAATTCACTCCTGCTCTATGTCCTTCTAATTTAAATTTCTCTAATGGCGTCAATCTTTATTCATCATCAGCTATATCTTAACTTTATTTGTTGTACATTTATTAAATTGTAATTTGCCAGCTTAAGCTTATGCTAATTATTCATTCAATTGTTCTACTTGCTATTCCAAAGTTATTACTCTTTTTGATAACCTTACAATAGAATTCCAATTTTTTTCCAATAAATCAGCTTCAATCTATCCATCCTTAACAACTGCCTCAACTTTAAACACCTATGCACTTTATTGATAGCTTATCAATAAATATTGATGTATAGCTTAATTTAATTCATCCCTTTGTCTTGCAGTCAACACCATAATAATAATTAAATTAATAATAATTTCAAATGGGATTCACTCCTTTTGATATCTATTATGCAAACTTATGTCTTCAACTTAATCTGATTAAATATTCATATACATAATTATTAAATATCCTCCCAATATTAATCTATCTAAACCCTTATTAAAGCATTTCTTAAATTAAGTTAAGCTATTATATCATCTCTTCTCAAATATATATTAATTAGCATTATTATAGAAATTGGTTAATAATATAATGGATGGTATACATAATATATTATATTGTAACTCATTCTTTCTTACTTGCTTCTTCAAAGTTTTATCCTTATACTAAATCGGGAATATCATCTTCTTCTTTTTGATCAGCCTCAGCAATTTTTTCAACTTTTTCCTTAAAAATTTTTTTAAATTATTACCTTATTCTAATTTTCTTTCATTAATTCTTAAAGAAGGCTCATTTAGTTTGGACCAATGTGATTTAAAATCTCAGGCATCAACTCTGAAAACTTTTTAGTTTCTGGATTTCCAAAAATGGCAAAAGTATTGCTTCCAATAGCTGCTTGGACTTCGGGTTTTTAAAAGTGAATAATTGTATTATCATCTTTGAAAAAGTTGACTTCATCAATATTCCCTAATTGTTATACTCCAAATTTCTTAATAACCTATTTAAGTTTCTTATCATCATTTATCTATAATCATTATTTCTATCATGTACTTAAGTTTAGTGAACATTTTTATGCTTTCTTCTGGCCAAAGTGCTACCCATTTTTGTTTATCCAAATTTTTCAGCTAATTTCTTTCTATTCTCATCGATTTCAGCCTTGATTTATTCTTTATTGCTGGACATTGATTGTTTTTATTTAAATTTAAAGATTTAATTTTTTAATGACTCTCTATATATACCCTTATTTATATTAACTATTTTATTTATACAAATTTTACACTTAGATTAACTATCCTTATGAATTTCCCCATCTTCTATAAACAACCCATTAAATGAGCATTATTTATTAAACTTATATAATAATACTTTACAATAACATTTTATTTTTAATTATCAAAAATGGCAACAGGTAATCCATATAAATATACTAAGGTGGATAAATTCTTAGATATAATGGTGGTACATGCTATGCAATGTGTTAAGATGTATTTTCATGGTACAACCCATCTATCTAAATTTGTTGGAAAGGATGCGATTATGCTACTGGAAGAGTAAATGATCCTGTTTTAAGAAAAGAAGCTGAAGACATGTGTAAAAGATATACTGCTGAAGCTATGTGGACAAAAAAAGGAGAATTAGGTATCATAATGAATAGCAATTCAATTTTCTAGATAATATTGAAGATTTAAGAATTCATGCTGATATGTTTCCAGAAAACCCTAGAAATATTTTTAGGGCATGTTTGGCTGGGGTTCGTAGATAAAAATATTGAATCATTATAATCATATAAAAAATAATACATAGTATCATAAGATAAATAATAATTAATGTTTGCTTTTTAATCCTTTAATTCAAAAGAGAGTCTAGATGAATTTCTACCTATGTTTCATAACAAAGACACAAAAAAAGCTGTCTTATATCAAAAAGAATAGAATATAATTAAATATTTAAAACAACTAGGAGTAGTTATGAAGACTGATCCCCTTAAAAAATAATAAGAGCATTATGAGTAACTTACTAACAAGATTCTATATTAGGAAAACAAAAATAATTGAGGTTTTAGTTTCATAGATAGAAAATAATGATTCAGATGAAGAAGAAAAGTTATTATCAACCACTGAAGTAAGTCCTTCCGACGCAAACTCAAAAGAACTTTGCATATTTAATAATCCACTTATATTAAAAGGGAGAAATCTAGATTTAGGAAGAAAACATTCTTTTGAGGACTTGGATCTTCATTGAAAGTCTAGTGATTCCTTTATAAGAAAATGCTCATATAATTTAGATATAAATATCGTTTTATTATTATTTAATTTCAAAATTATTTACTTGTAAGAATATATAAAAAGTTCAGCTAATTAACTCAAAATATAAATCATATTCCTTCAATTATAAATTAGCTCTAAATAACTGTTTCTAGACAATTTTATAGATTTTTTCTGTCAATATCTTATTCTTAAATCTAAGCAACAGCAGCAAGAAGACTTACAAAAACCCATGAATTTTAACCTCTATCTATTTCTAAAAAGAATAATAAATTATTCATTTATACCAATTTCTTTTGACATTGTAAATTAAATGAATTTAAGGTGAATCAAGAAATTTGGTTAATTGTATTTAATCAAAGTGTAAATCAAAATTATTAAAAAGTGGTCACTATCAACTTATAATTATTTTTGATTTTCCATAGGAAAATCTCTATAATATTAATCCAAACACTTAAAAATTAAGAGGGATAAGTACTTTGCAAATAGTGTATTTGAGTTTTCCGATTAACTCAAATTTTTTAATAGGACATTTTTATTTATAAATATAATCTATCTATGCAATGACTTCAGAATAAGGATCCTTTTTTTCAGATAACTAAAACTCATATTCTGCTCCCAAATCATTTAGAGTGAGATGTTATTTAAGATTTAACATTTATTGATATCGTTCCATTTCTTCTTTATTGATAGTTTGTAAGAAGTTAATGTAATGAAAGTAAATGCTATCATTAGAAAAGATTGTCTTCAAAGTAATATCAGGATCAATATTATTCATATAAATTTCCTTCAGTAGTTTCATTTAAAATTTAATAATAAATCTTAGTGATTACTAATGATCAATTATTTCTTAATCTATGTCATTTTTATTTATCGATTGAAATTAATGTAATATAATTTAACAATATTTTTTTATTATGGTCATTACAAAGTGATCTTGTTATAAAATCTATTTTTCTACTAAATTCTTTAATTTTGACTATTTTTAAATCTCACTAATGTTATTCAAAATTCTTCTTTTTATTCTTGTTTATTTCATCAATAATTAAACTTGCAATTAGCATTGATCAATTTAAATTTATCCCGTTAGACTTTAGTTGAGGTTATTCTCACTATTATCTAAAATATAGTTTACCTTTACCTAATCGTAAAAACTCTTCCAACTTTTATTTATTCTGAAGAACTTTAATCATTTCTTCAGAATTAATATTTTAGATATATATTTTAAGATCTTTTATGATTTTTTTTATTCTTTTATTGTATAAAGTGGAATCTAGTTAAATTTATAACAATTATTAGCTAAATTTTTTCCACTAATCAATTGTAGTAATGATATTGTCATATTTCATACATTAAATTCCACTTAAATATTACGTTTTCTTTCTTGATTTTAAATGTTTTTTATAGGCTTGAATGGACTTTTATTCTGGAGTTTACGTATTACCCATAATAGCAATAAATTATTTTAAAAAATATAATAATCATTTTTTTCTAAATTATTAAGATTGACTGATTGATTCAAAATCTGGAATATATGAATCAGATATATCATCCTTTTTGGATAAACTCCTTTTAAAAGTTTAACTTTAACTAATTTGTTCAAAATCTTATGAATAGATATCCGAAATAACATCTTCCTCAACTGCTTCTTAAATAGAGTTTGTTTTTCTATTAGCTACAGGTTAATTTCTTGGTGTTTTCGATTACTTTAATTATTAACTTTATGTAAATTAAGACTGAGATTACACAAAGCTTTCAAAATCTTCTTGATAATTATCAGATACTACTGTTTAAACTCTATCTTTAGGGGTTTAATCTTGTTGATCTATAGAATATTCAATTTATAAAACTTTGTTAGTAGGAAATATAAAATCAGTTTGTATTCCTACTGAGTAGAATTTAGCTGGTTTGATATATTTTTCAAATTATTCCTCAGGCGCATTATAAACTTTGTGAACATAAACCTTTTTATCAAGAAACATAGGTGGAGGACAGTAAACTTAGTTTACCCAATCAGTAATTGGAATATCTTTAATTTCATCAGGTTCTGGTATAATTACAGAATTTGGATTCTTTTTTAGTGATTATTAGGGTTAGGGATTAGTAGGAATTTACTTTAACTATTTTTAATTAACTTTAATAGCAGGTTTTAATGGTTTTTAATTCTTCTACTTTTGGGAAGCTTTAGATTCATGAAAACTATTTGGTTATCTCGAATTAGGAGCAAAATTTGATTTTGGTGTTGCACTTACAGGTCTTTAAGGAATCTTAGGTTATGTAGACTGAGTAATTTATTAAGTTTATTATTGAATGGTTTATTTTGGTTATTAAGTTAATTGACTAATATCTTTAGTATTTCTTGGACTTCTTTATCCAGAGTAAGTGTTAGGATGAGAATTTTAATTTTTAGGAGTAGAATCTTGTATTTTCTTCTTGTTATAAACAATTTAATCTGGGACTGGTTCTGGATCATTTGGTTATTCAAGTTATTGTAAATAATCTTACTGTTATTTTAATTTCATCATTTAGTTTTACCTTTCTTTTTCTTCTTTCAAAATTTCAGGAATTTTATCAGGATCATGTATGCTTATTGAAATATCCGCTAGTAAATAAGGCTTTCCAAAATGATCAAGCAAATGAAAATTGCCTCTTTTAAACTTCAATTCTGAGTCAATATCTGGAATAAAATGCTCAAGGTTAATTCTTGCACCTGCTACTATTGCTTATCCATTTAAAAATAAAATTTCAAGAGGCATTTCTCTTAAGATATCTGTCATTTTGTCTTAGCTCAAATGCAATAAAATAGATTTTCCATGACCAAATGATTTCTGTTAATCATATGTTCCTTTTATGTTACTTATGGGACACTTCCCGTTAACTATAATTTTAGGATAATTAGCTATGGTAAACGAAAGTGAAGGGCTAGAAATTAAAATTGGATCTGAGATTTGAAGTTAAACATCATGAACTAAGAGCTTAAATGAATATGGCATTTTTAATATATATTTTGTTTTATTTGTATTCAAGCAACAATACTGCAACCGGTAGTTTTAATTCTTGTATCTTATCCAGCTGGAATGTAAAAGGAAACTTTGACAGTTCTTGTTTGTTCCCCTTTCTACACCTTACCATAAATGCTGTAATTGAATCCAGAAACGACTTATGTGTCTACTTAAGTTGTTTATTTCCACACGAAACCATTTAGACCGCATAGTTCTAAGCACATTTATTTAAATTATGATACCCTAAAATTCTTCTTTAGCCATTGCTGCAGCTCTTCTATATTTCATAACATCACTTTCCTATTTATTTGAGCTTGTATTCTTCTTTCCAACGGCTGGATCTTAAGAATCTAATCTTGCTGATATTGTTAGTAAAAATAGGGTGAAAATAATCAACTTTATCATGTGCTTTTTTAATATTATTAATGTCTTAATAACCTTTAATTGAAATTCCAACACTCAATTAAAATGAAAATCAATAATAAGGCAACAAACATAAATCAAGCAAAATCTAAAATCAATCAAGCATTGATCATCTATCTGTACATAGTTTAAAAAGTGGATTAATGTATATTCGAGATTCATGGAAGAGTGGAATGGCTTAAGCAATTTTGAATATGCCATTTCACTTAACAATTGGTAGTAGTTCAGGTTGCAACGCCTCTGTTGGTATTACAACTGCATTTATAGCTGCCTTAACAAATGGATTTTTTAGTGGAAGTATTATTTTAAGAATCATTAGGTAATCACTCTATATATATGCCCTCTTGGGTAGTTATTGGTTTAAATTATTAACTAGTGAAGACTTATGGTGTTGAAGTTATGCCTTGGATAACAATAATAGTAGGAATCTACATTTACATAGCAGGTCTATTAAAATGGCATCATTTATCAGATTTTATTCCTGTTTATGTTATAGAAGGTTTCTTGTTAGGAATTGCAAGTTTATTCTTTTTCTCATACAGCGATTACATGTTTGGTTTGACTGATAATCATTCAAATAGAGGAGTGGAACTTTACTCAACTTATTATGATATGTTTGTATCATTTTCAGAAAGAGGAGATTTCAATTATTTTATTGGTGCATGGTGTGTTTTTCTCTTCTTGTAGTTAGGAAGGATATTTTTTAGATAATTTCCATGGATATTAATAACAACTTTAACCGGATTAATGCTAGGAATACTATATCCGACTGAAAAATGCTTAAGGTCAGCATATGGAGAAGTCACAATATATTTTAATTTTATAGAATATGATGGGCCTAAATTTCATCCTGACTTTTAAGTTGTTAGCCATCTATTAACACAAGCAATTCCCATTACACTTTTTATTTTGATATAAAATCAATTCTGTGCAAGGGCTGGCTAATCTTTAAGTGGAGTTAAATGTGATTATGATTAAGAAATTCAATGTGTCTCGACAGCAAATATATTAAGCGGTATTTTTGGTGGACTGCCTTGCTGCGCATCTTCAAGAATGTACATTTTAGATATTAAATTACGTAAAACTAATCAATGGTCCTCCATTCTTAATGCTCTATCTATCCTTTTTTTCTATGGAGTATTTAGCAAAGTTTTTATGGAAATACCATTCTATATTATTAGTGGTTAATTATTGTATATGATTATCAACATACCTCCTTGGCATTACTATGTAAACTTATACAGAACTAAGAGAAAATTAATTTTATTCTATATATTTTGTATTGCTTGGCTATGCGTAAATTATGGAGCTATATAAAGTACTTTAATAGGAAGTATGCATGCTTTAATTATATTTGCTTAAAAGATGAGTTAACCATCTGCTGAAGTAATGACTAACCAAAAAGAAGGAGTTTATTAAATTAATTTAAGAGATTCAAATGTTCACGAATTTGAGGAAGAATGTGACGATAAACCTCTAAATATTGATGGAACTTACACAATATATCGATTTAACGGAGCCTTGAATTATATTAACATTAAAGGGCATATAGATTAAATTAAAGAATTAGCCAAAACAGACATTTTTATTATTAGTTTCCGCTATGTTTGCGTATTTGATTTTTAAGCTGTTGATAGTTTAGCCATTATTATTGATAATATGAGAAGTATAATACCATTTAAAACTTAGAAAATAGTACATAAGTTTATATAACTGGATTACATCCTGGTATGTTGGAGTAATTGAGCGAAAACGAAATCTTTAAAGAGTATTTTACTAACGAAAGCCAGATGTTTCATCATATTAATAGAAAGCCTTCTTAATGATTCAAATTTATTATTAATATTTATAATATTATAGTTGATTTTTATAAAAAAGATTGTCTAAAAAATGATAATTCATATATATTCATAATCTTTATTGACTTTATTAAATACTTTTAGCAGTCATATAGTATGAATTTTCAGTTTTTCTATTTCTCTATCTTACTGTTGATTTTCTTCTTAACATGCTTTTTAATGGTTCATCCATCCTGTCTTCAGTTAATACATCTTCTCTCTAAAGAGTCCAATACTTTAACACCATTTTCGAGGAATGATCAGTTAAACAAGAACAAAAAAAATAATGCTTCCAACTCCAAATCCTATACAAAGTAAATGTTATTAAGTAGTTAAATGAGAAACTTTAACAAATTTACCTCCAAATTATATCAGAACGCATTAAATTATTAGAGGAAATTTCTAAACACTCCAAAATAATGGATTATTGCAGACATTTGTCAAAGAGTCGACAGTCTTATAATCCAGCTATCTACAAGTGATAATTTAATAGATAGACCCTCCTAAAATAGTTCTATTCATTGTAGGAGATACAATCTTATCTTCTCTTTTATATGTTTAATGTTCAAGAACAGTTATATTAGATGGTTCTGTTGCTTAAAGAGGCAAAAGTATCCATAATTAGATTAACCCATAACATTTCAATGGTGTTAATTGGTGATTCTTTTAAAACTATTGCTCCCAAAAAGGACATAAATAATGCTACTAGATTAACTGTATTTGCTTAAGGATTGGTCGCTTGGTCTATATTAGAAAAAGTTAAAATTAAAACTATCAACACACTCAAATAAAGCGCATTCTTTTTTATTCCCAATTTTTATCCATTTATTTGTTATTTTATATTTTATGGAAATGCATTAGAGTTGTAAAATGTACTTCACACAGTAACTCTATCGTATTCTTACTTAATTTAGATTTTATAATACGAACTTAGTCCTTAATAGTATTTTTTTCCACATAAAGAGCTGTTACTTACATGATATTTTAAGTTAATGTTCCAGTCTTATCACTGCATATATTACTTGCTCCACTTTCAAAAGAAGATAAATTCTTTACTAAATTTTATTCATCTTTCAATATCCCAACTGAATATGCCAATGCTATTGTGATGGCCAATAACAATCCTTTTGGTACAGCCACAACTATAATTGTTACTGATATCATGAATGACTCAACCAATACTTATAAAGTCTTAAGACTTTGAAATTAAATCTTACACTAGTAATATTATAACCCGGATGTTCAATCAATGCAATAAATGTAAAGATTGAAACTATTACACCTAATTTACCTATATCCGAAGCTACACCTTCTAATTTTTATTGTAATGGAGTTGTTGGGTTATCCTATGTTAATAATTTCTTTAATTTTCCTAAATTTGTATTTTGTCCAACTGCAATAACTAACATCTGGCCTGTTCCATCCAGACATTTTGTTCCAGAAATTAAAAACGGACTTGTATGACCTCTTCCAGCGTGTTAATTTTATTACTATTGTTTTTGTTGCAACATTTCATAATAGGGTAATTCTGATTCATCCATTTTAACAGCACTCCCTTATATCATCAAACCTTTAAGATTAATTTTATATTATACCATCTACAACAAAAAGATCTCTTAAGTTAAAAAAAAGAATATTTCCCACAACAAGATCATTGGTTGCAATTTCCGTTACCTTTTTCCCTCTAATAACTTGACATTTTCCATCATCTAATCTTTTTCTCTACTATCTGAATTGTTTTTCTTTCAAATAATTGTTTCCTGCTGTAATCGAGATGATTAGAAATATATATTTTATTTATTTTTTTACTTTTTTTGTCCATCCTGTTGCTAATCCTTCATTAATAATACCAATAATCGTAGACAGAAATTCTGCTAATAATAAGATTCTAAGCATATTGTCTTCCAAATATTCCATTACTAATTCACTTAGGGTTGTTGGTTATTTTTCAACTGGTAAATTGTCTCCAAATATTTCCCTATTTTTTTATATATCGGCTTCTTTTCCAATTCCTTACTAATGGCTATTATGCATTTTATATACTTTAATGTCAGAGTTTAATTTACGAGCCAATCCATAATCTTCTCCCAATGATTTAACCTTACTCATACTTTAACTATCATTGATTTTATTGAGAATAAATAGATCAGTATGATATTCGATGCTTAAAAGAGAACGCCCTGACCTTCTATGTTTTATTGCTCTTAATATTTCATGAATAAAACTTATTATGATTAGCAACTTAATTTCATATTCAGCCTTAAATCCAAACTCTAAATAATTTATGAATTTGAATTATTCACACCTATTTTTAATTTATTAACCTAAATAAGGAATAGATTTGTGTGTTCTTTTATAATTCAATAATTATTTATGATTTAAATTATTGTTAAAATTTCTACGAGGGAAAATCTTAAAGTTACAGTTCCTTAAAAAATCTCTGTTGAAGATCTAAATAACTTAGTAAGTACTTCAAACTAATAATATAATTACATCCATAAAAACAAAATTCTTTAACCAAAACTTTAGTTAATTGATCAAGATGTACATGAAGGAGATGTAATAATATAAACAATTAAAGAAGAATAGTAAAAGAATAAGACTGAAATATAACGAATGATTTTAGAAAATGCTGAAGACTACAAAAAGAAGGCTTTAGAATTAATCGAACAAGGGTATAAGAGAGAAGATATAGTTTAAGCTATGATCCATAACAGATATGATTTATAATAGGTAATGACGCAACTCATCTATGGGAGAAGAAGATAAAATTATGATTAAGATTAATAATAAGAGGTAGATGCTGAGGAAATAAAAAATAAATTGAAGAATTCAGAAGAACTGAAATAATTGATAAAATGCATCAAAAGTGAAGATTGGATTGAAGAATTTTATTAATTGCAATAGGGAAAACGAGAAACTTTTGATACATTTATGTAAAATACTTTGGCTTTAGTAGAATTGATAGCAGAATTATTATCTAATTGATATCGTTTTTTTTAATATTAATGTTTATAATTTCAGCAATTTTATGTGTTAGTGTATTAGGATAGTTGGGTTATGATGGATATACAGAGTGGCAATCTGGAATTGATAGAACCATCAATCGACAAAACAAATTTGTTGAACCTGTATATCCCTTACAAATGTTTACAAGAGTGCAATTTCCAAGATAATTCAGCAGGTTAGAAGAATAAATAATAAAATAGACGCCCTTAAGTTTTATTAATGCACGAAGAGATAGAATGGAATAAGAATAGGAATATTAACTATTAAACTTTTGTTTCTGATGTTACTGTAAAAGGGTTCTATATAAATTATTTGATCAATGGCCCGGCTATAATTCCAGTTTTAAGAGTAAGATGGGTAGCATTTGTGGATTCAGAGGCAGAAGTGCAATATGTTAATTATCAATTTGAAGATTTAATTCGTTTGAGATAAGGGTTTGGAACTAGATTTTAAGATTTCATGGTGCAATATTACTTAAAATATCCAACACCTAAAGTGGTAGCATTTATTGTTGGAGCTGAGATAGAAGTCTATGATTCTTTAACAACAACTATCTAAATATAATTAGGAAAACCAACTGGAAGTGCAACTCCTGTAAGATTTTTGACAAGGGATAGATGTCATATAAATACACTTAGAATTGCATACTTTATTTCATCTGATTATTCCACTATTATGGGAACCTTAGGAAGTTCAGATAATTATTTTAATTAATTTTTGGATAATGAAAACCGCATGAAATTGAGAGTTCAAAGATTCGAGAGAGAAGTTCCTTCGACATTTATTTTTGAATCTCATTAGAATGTATTAGCTTAAGGAATTACAGGATTTGATGTTCATAGTAGAGCCGGTAATTTCTATGTTAAAGTTGGAGGAGAATATGTTGATAAGAAATCATCTACATATCATTGTGCTTATGGAACACGTACTATTATTTTGTTATATTTCAGGTGGTGATACTGTATTATAATATATGGAAGTTAGCTATATTTTACATCCACCTGCATTACCTCCTTATTAAATGTTGGTTGAGGAAAGTGTCACAGATAATACAGATTAATCAAAAACTGAAGATTAATAATTGCCAATTGATTCATCAATACCATGATATATATTTTATATTAATTAAAATAATGTAAATAGAACAACCACAGATTAAAAGGTAATATGAAAAATCTTATGTTTCTTTATATCACAAATAGATTCCATATTTACCTTCAACTATCACAGCACTTTCAAATAATCATAAGTCGTATTTATTGTTGATTTGAAAAGAAAATGGAGTCATTGATATTTATTCTTATCTAACCTATACATAAATTTCTATTTGTTGTTCTATTAATAGTCAAATTTGATCTCTATTTTTGGATTGATGATGAACGTATAAAAACTTAATAATAACTTTAGATTTTATATTCGCATATTTGAGTGGCCAAATTTCTTTATTAATATTCACGATTATAAACCTTTAAATAATTTGTAATTACCAGATAATATAAATATTTTACTAAGCTACATCTACCTTTAATTGATAATTTTTATGTGTTTGTAGTGATGGTTCCATTAGAAAATTTTGAGTTTTAAAACTATAAATTATACCAAATTCAATAATCATTACAATTAGATCGTTAATGTTTATCTTTTGCTCTTAATAAAGAATATGAATATGCATCATTTTCTAATGGATCTATTAGTTAACTAACTTATAAAAACATTATAATAATAATAAACAAGGTAATTAAATATTAGTAGTTTCAAAGTAGCCAAAGCTAATGTCATTATACCTTGGAAATTATGTATATGTAATAATAACCTTTTTATTGGAACATCTAATGATTTGTTATCATATGATATCGAATCCAATCCCATATATTGGTGTGAATTTAAACTTTAAAAGCCAGCTCATTTTATTAAATTGACCAAAAGATTTCTATGCTAAGGTTAGAAGAATTAAACTGCTATCATGAATGAAGTAGATTTTAAAAATAAATTTATCCACATTTTAAAAGTTTGAAGTTTGATCACACATAAAACACTTTTTATGGTATCGAAAGATGATAAACTCTTTTAGCGTAAATTTAATGGTCAATCTCAACCCACAGTGTAATTAATTTGTGGTCAACCAAAATTAATGAAATTTGTAAATAAGAAAATATTGATTATAACCTATCCTCACTTATAAAAATTCACTTATGTAAACTTCATTGACAATAAGGTCGATGAAATTGATTGTATATCTAATTAAAATTATATCACTCATATCTTAGTGATAAATGGTAAAAGCACTAAAATACTAGTTACATATGCTTCTCATATATTTGCAATTTACAATTATGACTTTTAATAATAATTATGGCATATGAATTAATATTCTAAAGAGCATATGATGCATTCTCCACTTAATGATTCTCTCTTAAAAGATTCAATACGAGGTATAATCACAGATAACAATGATATTAAAAGAATGCTGATATTTTGAAATGTTTATGAGAAAATAACAGATTAGGAAACTAGATTATTGTATATTACTTTTTAGAAGTAAATTGGATGAAATTCTTAATGGAATGATATATATTTATATTTATACTATATCATAATCAAAATTTTTCATAAAGTTATCAATGATGCATTGATTGCTGCTGATTATGATATTTTTCTTTTTTTAATGTCTTGAATAACTAGTACTTTTTTTGATATATGATTATACTAACTGCTTGGTAGGAAACAAAAAACAAAATTATATACATAATTCCTTAAGTTAAGATTTCTTACAGTACTCCATAGAGTTAATAATCTTCAACATTATTAAAAATCAATATAGTAAAAATATAGGATATATAAGAGAGTATTTGTATAATAATCTAAAACAATTGAATTTAATGTGAAAGTAGTAGAATTTTTGTGTTAGCAACAATAATGCAAATCAAAAATATCACTTATCCTTATACTAATAATCCATAATCAAATCCATTTGTAGAAGTTGTGTTTAAAAAATAGAAACAAAAGAAAAAAATTATAACACTTTGATAAACTCCTTCTAATAATGAGAGGATGAATACTTTAAAATTCAAATAATGGGATTATTGTCCAAACTTATACTTATTTGGCATAATATCATTGTATTTAATATCAAATACTCCATAAACAATTATTGGTAGAGATGTAAACATAAAATTATAACATTGAAAGACATAAAAATCATAGATTGATTATGCTGAAAACTAACTATAAAAGCCAAACCAAAATTATGGTATCAAGTAAAGTACATTTTTATAGAAATTGTAAGTTACTACTTATGTGTTTCTCCTATAGCATTCTCTACCATGAAATAGAAGTAACTTCTATAAACATTTAAATGATGGGATTGCATAATCAGATGCTCTTGCTGCTTATAAGCCTTCAACACCACAGATTCCTATTCCTACATTAGCTTCAGTTATCATATTAACATCATTTGCACCATCTCCAATTGCCAAAGTACATAGATTTGGAAAACACTTTTAAAATAATTCAACTATTTCTCTTTTTTGTTTTGGAGAAACTCTACTAAAAATAACACATTAGCATTCTTTTGCTATTTAAATTAATCTTAATTTTTCTTCGATTGAGTATTCAATAAGAACTTTTCCTAATATTACTAAACTAATTTCATATTGGTTATTATTATTTTTTTTATCTGATTAATATACTAAACTTTCAATTTAAGCAATAGTTTAGTTTTCAATTAAAAAAGATTGAGATCTAGAACTCATTAGACCAATTTTCTATGCTACACCTTTTGCTGTAGCATAAGAATCTCCAGTAATCATCCATATATAAATATTGGCAGATTAAAGTTCGTTTATTGTTTCTTAAACAAAGTCACTTAGTATATCTTCAACTCCGCTTGCTCCTGAAAGAACAAGATTTGTTTCTAATTGATTTTGTAGATTTTCCAAAATTCTTTCATCTTATTAAATTAAAGCTTATTCATAACTTTCTAACCATTCTTTAAACTCTAATTCATCTAATTATTTATAGGAAAATAAAAGTACTCTTAAACCTTAGTTGGCAAATTCTTGGCTTGAAGATATTATGGATTCCAAATGATTCGTTTATTATTTGATTCTTGTTTGAATTACAGAGTCTGCTCCTTTGCAAAATAGATATAGTTGTTCTTCGAATCTTAAAACTATTGAAAATCTTTTTCTATCACTAGTAAATGGGATTTAATAAACTTTCTCAATTCTATAATTATTGTTATTTTGGATATTTATTAAATAATTATTATCTTTTTCTGCAATTTCAATTCCTTAATCTTAAAAATATTTAATTAGAGCTATTTCATCACTTGATGAAGATAATACATTCCCATTTTTTATTTTAATGTCATTACAAAATATAAATTAAATTAAGTAAATTAAATTTTCTTATTCAAATATGAATTAAGAATCTTCCTTTGATAGATTTACATTTGTGTTGTTAAAAATATATTTTCTTAATGTCATCTAATTTGCTGTTAAAGTACCTGTTTTATCTGAAAAAATATGATTGATTTAACCAAGATCGTCGTTTAAATTTGAAGATTGAACTTTCGTATTTGGACTCATGTCAGGATCTATAATAATAAAATATGCTTAAAATAGTCTAATCATTTCTAATGTTAACATTAAACTGATTGGTACAAAATTTACAAAAAGTAAAAACCAATTTCCTACACTTTGACAAAAATTGCTAAAATATAATAAAGCTGTAACTTCTGGTTGAATTAAATAAAGATATTCTAAATCTTACTTTTTAATGCTTAAAGCAACTGTAAAGTAAGAAGCACAAAAAATACATAAAACCCATTATCCAATAAATAAGTATAAAATTAATCTATTCATAATTTTTTACATTTTTGTGACCTTTCCTCTTGGGTTATGCGAATTCAAAAGAATTTTAGTTTAATGTCCTGTATATATCACAATCCCTTCAATTGGATCTAAACTCTTTAGACAAGAACCCCTAAGTAATAAATTATGTTCATTTAATGGTTTCTATCCATCAATTGAACCATTAAACTAGTAGAGATAAGGATTTGGTCCTGCTGCTTCAATGAATTCTTTTATTTCAGTTATTGGCTACTTAGGTTTAAGAGTTGTTTCTCCATCTAACTAAGATGTTTCAACAAAACATTCTTATGATAATAGTAATATATCTGCTGGTATTTATTCATTAGGATTAATTCTAATATATTCTCCTACTCGAATTTCTTCACTTTTTTTCCCTGATATAATCGCATTGTTTTCTTTTCTGTCTGCTCTGTGTCTTTACAAATCTTCTAATAGATCCTTTATTGCTGTTGCTATTACTATTACAACCAAAGGAGTATATTCTGTAGGTAAACCATCAGATACCGTAATTGCAGGAATCTACAGATAAAAATAAATATAACCATCTACAATATTCCAACAATTAGGAAATAAATATTTGCCATTTTGCTAAATTATTCAACTAAATTTAAAGGTAGGAAAGTGATTATTGTGTATTTGCTAGTAATTATTTTATTATTTGGCAGAGTTAAATCAGCTTATCCTGGATAAATTAATCTTTTAGGTAGATATTTCCATTCAGTAGGTGAACTAATTGGATAAAATAATAATAATACCCTTTGAAGAATCTTTTAATTTTGTGGAAAAAACTGTTCTTCATTTTTAATTAAGAATATATTCATAAAAATAATACAATATCTAACTATAACGATCATATATTTATATTAAATCTATATTTTGTATATTGGAACAATTAAAATAAACTAAAAATCAATTTTAAGATGTTTTAGTATCTAAGATGGGAGATTCAAAGCTATCTTTATTACTTTTTAATTTAAATTTTTATTATATTATTATATTAAAATTCTTGATAGCAATTCACTATTATTATAATAAATTTAAATATTCAGAATGAAGATTTTTTTAGGAGTGATGCTCCTTTTATTTGTATCTTAAGCATAGAAAGGATTTCTAGAGGAATAGTTCAAACATTTATTGAATGATAAAGAAAATGTGAATCAAATTTATTCACATTCTTTGTCATAATAATATTTTCACTATACTAAAATTGCAGTTTGTCATCCAGAAGAAATAGCTAATTGGGATTGTGGATATTATTGTGATTAGCATCCTTATATGGTTGATATCCAAGCATTCACTGGAAACTATTCAAGTCAAGCATATTGTGGTTATAATTAAAAGGAAAATTCTATAGTATTAGTTTACAGAAGTAAATAAGATATAATTATGCATTAAAATAGGTACATAAGATATAACTAATTGGATCAATAACGTAAAGTTCTTTAAATAAGAATTTGGAGATTGTTAAGGTTGTGCTGTTCATCTTGGCTTTTGGGAAACATATATTGCAATTTCTGATGATATGATTAATTGTACAAAATAACTCAAATTGAAGTATCCAAAATCAAAAATGCTAATTACTGGTCATTCATTGGGAGGAGCTATTGCAGCTTTGATGGCAGTTGATGTCACTAGACTAGGTATTTAAGTAGACAACTTTTTTACTTATGGAGCACCAAGAATTGGAAATGAAGAATTTGCCAATTGGTTTTTAAGTTATGTTAAACCAAAAGAATAATGGAGAGTTACTCATTATGCTGATACTGTTGTACATTCACCTCCTATGAACTTCTATTATTCTCACGTACCTTAAGAGGTGTGGTATAACTAAGAAAATACATCTTACAAGATTTGTAAATCAGGAATTTAAGAAGATGAAACATGTTCTAATAGTTTTTGGTGGTATTCTATATCTGATCATACATCCTATTTCAATGAATTTCAAGAATGTAAGACTACATTTGTACATCATAATGAAACTATGCATTTTGTTGGTAGATAAACTGATGTAATACCTTAAATTGAGCAATTTTAAGAATGAATTATTAATATCAAAATAATAAAATATATTATTCATTAAACTATTGCTCTTTATTTTACTAAATATTATTTTTATTTTATTATTAATCTTACCTTCCTTCTAATGCCAAAATTCTCTATATATATATTATAAGAGATTTTTTTAATTCAAACATTTAAACAAATTTTATTAAAATCTAAATCTATTTGCTTTTAAAATATTATAAAAAGTAATATATTCATAAATTATATTAATAATTATCTATGGCATTTAAAACTCAGTTTATTAATTCTACACATTCATTTAAAATTCAATATAGATTCCAACAATTTACTGTAAAAGATGAAGAAACTCAAAATTCATTTAGGAGTTATATTTTTAAATATTAAGGGATTTCTTTAAAGTCCCCAAAAACTTAAAGATATAAATTTATAATCTAGCTTAGATAATTAAATAATTAAAAGTTACAAAAAACTAAATTAGATATTATATCTTTAATATACACTATATTCATTTGAGTTTACTAATTATCGTATTTGTTATACAGTTGAAATTATGAGGCTTAAGAAAATAAATTAAGATTCATACTTTAAAAGGCTACTTAAATTCTCAAAAGGAAAACTAAATATATGATGTAAATCTACCCTTATTATAGACAATAAATTCAATTCAAAATGCATTCTAAGAAAAAATTTAAGATATTCATTCAGAATTTATAGTATTTAAGTTTAGATCTCTTTTACAATCGAATCAGAAAAAAATATTTATCTTTACAATCAATTAATTCAATTTTATTTGGCCTAACTTAAGTGTTAAATGAGAGAATCATAAAAAATAATGGGTTAATTTATAATTTTTATTTACATTAGATAAAAAAACGATATATTTTGAATTTCAAATAGTAATTAGGCAAGAAATTGAAATTCTCTTCAACTATCATAAATTTTGTTCAGTAGAAGTAAAAAATAAGTGAAATTTTGTAATTAAATTGCACTTAACTTGAGACTCTAATTTTATAACCAAAAGCTTTACGTAGTTTAAATCGAACTTTTAGCTCTCCGCATCGGATTTTAACTTTAATAATATCATAGCCTTTATGAGTTGATTATATTCAACTATGAGTGTTATATTATTATTAATTTAATAATAAACTATTTTAATATAATTTTATTATATTTCGTAAAATTCAAGACAATCTTTAACATTATTAGAATAGTTGATTATATGAATAACTTTTATTTTATTTATATATTCATTCTGTAAATAAGTTCAAAATGAATCATTAAATAAAACAACAGTTAGATTAATAACTTTGTTCACACTGACCTTTAATATTATTTTCTGCTTATCCCTTATTGGAAGTATGTTATTCTTCATTATCAACTTCTTGATATGAATCTGTAATATCATTTGATAATATATCCATAAACGTTCGAGCAGTATCAACTTGGGTTAAGAAAACTATTTTATGTAGTCCTCCTTTTATAATCTAATTGCCAGCCCAATCCAACCTTATTTTACTTTGATTTTAACAGTGAGAGGAGTTTTTCAGAATAGACTTTTTATTAGTCTGTTTAATTTCATTTGGAACTGTCAACTTAAATATTTAGAGTTCAGACATTTATTTAGAAAAAAAATTGAATTTGATTTATTTATTTGAAATTTTTTAATAATGAAGTACTAATATAATAATAATTTAAGTAAAATCTCTAAAAATTTTTTAAGTTGTTATATATATAACTAAATAATAATATTATTTTAAAATTTAGAGAAACAAAAAAGAGTATTAAAATATAATTTATTCCATTCTACTTTGAAATGTTTAAAGAATAGGTTAAGATAAAGTAAGAATGCTTTTAATATGAAACATTTGATTATGATTTCACTTTTTTTAATTCTTTAACTTATTTGTTTCGCCTTCCAAAGTCTTAAGAAAATTACTAGATGTTTCAATTAACTTTTTTAATATTGTTTCACTTTCTTTAATCATACGATTATAATCTTAAAGTGCTAATTCTTTATCTCTCAATTGACCTCCTTACATTTATTATTATTATTTTAGTGATGCTAATTCTTATTACATTTGAGCAACTACTACTCTTTCTTCCTATACATCATTTTGTAGTTCTTCTTTTTCCTCTCTTAACTTTTACAATTAAGATTTTAGTTATGTTATTGCTGTCCCATCCATCAATTATTATATAATATAATTAATTCATCTGTTAATATAAATTGAGTAAATAATAAATTTGAATTCGTTCTTTCTAAGTTTCATTTAATTCTTTACTTGATCTTTAAAATTCAAAAAATATTTGCTTCCTTTGTTCCACAATAAGTAATTATGGATCTAAATGAAATTTGAAACTGGCTCTAAAAATTTAAAGAAAAATGAATCAAATGAAAACTATGTGAATATTTTTGAATTAAAATCAATAGAAAGTAAGTTATGAAATTTAAGATAGCATGAAATTTCAACAATTAAGACAAAAGATATAATTTTGATGAGTATTTTTAAAAAGTAAAAAAAAGGGTGCAGATAATGATTAAAATTCAACTTTAATTTAATTTTAATTGATAAATAAATGTCATTTAATTAAATTAAAAATGTTTTCACAAATTTAATAAATATCATCATCTTCATGCTTAGATAAATCAGCTAGGTATTTTTCTCCATTTAATTATTTAAGTATTTAAATTTAATCAATATTCTTTTATAAAATAATCTCAATTATTTCTAAAATGCTAATAATTATTTCCAAATTATCTTAATTTTCATCCAATTAGTTTATTAAATGCTTAATTGGTTAGAATAATAAAATAAACGACTTCAATTAGGGTTAATTTAATCCACAAATTATCTGGTAATAAAAAGAGTAAAAATAAATGCTACCATAGATTTCTCTATTTTTATCTTATAATATCTCGTCAAATTTAAATAGTTCTATAATTTTAGTTTTGAGAATTATAAAAATAATTTAAGGATTTTCAATAATCATATTAGTAAATATGACCAATACTTTATTAATATTCTTTTATGAATATTTCTATTGAATTTCACTAAATAAAGTTTAATTAACACTAAGAGTTAAAAAATTGATGACTTCATTTTCTATAGATTCATATCTGTTTCTGTCAAAAAATGACATTATTTTGATCAAAGATAAAATTTCGTTTAAGAATAGATCTGAATTATTATAATTTTAACAAAGGTTATTTAAAAAATTTAAATCCATCAATGTGTTATCTTTAATACAGATTTTTAAAATAAGTTATAAGATTCCAGTTATAGAATCATTTGTTGATAAAAAAGGAAATAATTACTCACATAATTTAATCATTAAAATTTGATTAAAATGTGACATAATAGGTTATGTTCTTGAGATGTTAATTAAAATTTAGGCTAGATCATCCATTAATTGATTAGTGGTTTTATCTATAACTTTAAATATTGATTATGGTATCTCATAAATTAAAATAACATCTCTGCATTAAGAACAGTCAGCTGCTAAGTTTTAAAAAATAATCATCACATTTTATTTTAACTCTTAATAAGGTGTATCATAAAAAAACTTCATCAAATTTGGTATATATTTTAACATAGGTTTGCATGTTTAATGATTTGGAAGTGAAAATGCATGCAAAATTTATAAACATGCTCTCTGAATAAATATAATTAATATACATCTATTATAGGATATCCATTATTGATAATATCGAATATTATTTGTACATCTTAAAATGAATCATAATTTTATTCACAATCATATTCATTAAATTAATCTGCTAATTCGGAAATTTTCAAAATCTTTTTCATATTTTCATTATGTTAATGATTATTTGGACATTATTTTTTGTAAAATATGTTGTAATAAATTTCTGATAATTGTGTGATAGTATTGGAAAATGGCAATTATTGATTTTTTGAGATTCTTTTGATTTTAAACAATTATTCCCTTTTTTATTTCCTAATATTTATTGAAAATTCTTCTCTTTTTTTCTAAATTATATTCATATATGTGTAGTGAAAAACAAAAGAATTAATTAAGTAGTTTAATAAAAAGTCAATATATAACAAATGAAAATATATAGATAAAAATGAAATGGTTTATCAGTCTAACTTTAATTAGTAATTAAGATTTTTTGATATTCTTTGAGACTAAGATAGCATGGTCAAACTTTTTTTTTTTTTTTCAATTTTATATTTATTCTATGTATTATAATTAGATAATTATACTTTAATTTGTTTAATATCGATTTTTGTATTTAATTCATTGTTTTATTAAAAGTATAAAAGGATTTGATCCAAATTCCCTGAATATTATTAATAGAGATCCTTAAATATTTTTGTGTTTTTTTCATTCCATTAAATCTTTTTGTTTTTCTTGTTTCTTCCAGCAACCTGTTTTTCTATTTTGATATTCTTGACTAATGCTTATAAAGTATTTCCTTAACAACTTTATTAGTTTTTATTATAAGGTATCTCTTTTATTGCCGCTATTTTAGGTTCTTCATTAGAGCATTTTTTATCAAACAATTTTTAAAAATCAAACCCTTGTTGTTATATGTCGAGATCTGCACTGTCTTAATTTATCATTTATAAATATTTATAATAATTCTAATTTCAAAGAGAGTATTTTATAAGATAACTCTTAATTAATAAGTGTAAATATTTCAAATCTCTTTGATGGTAAGATTTATAATTATGAAAATAATTAAATTTATTTCATATTTTATCACCTGCTGCTACTCTAAGTGCTAATTATTCTCTAAGAACTCTTAAATGTTTATTGACTAATCCAATCAAGTCAGAAACTAATTGCTTATTGTTATCTCTTGCACTTCTTGCTTATTAATAATCATAAGCAGCTTCTTCGCATTCGGTGTATCTTTGTTATCTTGTATCTTAATAATAGTCTAATCTTTATTAGATTGTAGCAATAGAATTTTGAGCTTGTTGAATTTAGTCGTTCAAACTAAATAAATAATAATGGGAATCACCTTTATAAAGTTGCTTAAGTGTTTGCTAAAATAGATTGTGCAGATTGTAAATCTCTATTTAACAAATGCTTATGTTTTTCATAGGCTTGTACTCTTTTGTCTTCTGCAAATCGTTCTAAATTAGTACTGTCATCAATCTTAGCCAATAAATCACTACATAATTGAATTATTCTATAGGATTTAATAAATTTATTTACCTTTCAACAGATCCTTCATCAGCAGTTGACTCAGATTTATTCATAATTGTCAATAAGACTTTAAAAATGCTTGCATAAGCTTTAGTGAATCTGTGAGTTTATCTAATTTTATTAATAGATCCACTCAAACTTGAAGTGACTTATGATAAAATATTTGGTGCAATTCTAACAGAGCTTTTTGAATTCTTTTTAACTTCTGCAAGAGATGGTCTTTAAAGTCCATCCTTAATTATGGCTTAAGCTTCTCTAATAATTTTGGATGCTTCGAAGTGTTCGTTTATCTTAGCCTCATAAACTTCCTTTTGTTCTTATCTCTCCTCATCAAGTTCTTAAATTTCTTAGGTGTATTCTTAATTATGAATGCAGATATATTTTACATTTAATTTCTGCTAATTTAGCTTTTTCAACTCCTTATTAAATTGATCTGGCAGGAATGAGATTACCTTCTAGTTTGGCTTCAAGTTACAAAATTGAATATTAGCTATTGGCTATATCTTTATCAAATTAAGCAATGTCAGAGTCACATTAATCTTAGTATACTCTATTATTTGCATCATCTTCTTTCTAATCATCTTGGTAACGTCCCTCTAATTTTTCAAGAACATTGATTAAGTGGTCTAGACTATCTGATGTTTCCATTTCCAATTATAGAGTGTGAATCAAATAACGACCAAATTCACTTTATTCCAATTATGTTAATTTTGCAATAACTTCACCTTCATCTGAAAGCGATGCTGTACTTAAACCTAAAAGCAAGGCACAAATAAAAAGTTATTTAATCATAATAAAACGGATTATAATTAGTATTCATTAAATTCACATTTTAATAGCTCTTAAGGATCATCATATTCAGAAAAACGATGTAATTTCAATTGTTGCATATTTAATTCTCTTACGTCTTTAACATTTTTAAATTACATTAAATACTACAATAAAGATTTCAATTCCTACAATCTTATTTTTATTAATTACCTCATCTGATTTATTATCAATATATGGAATTATTGGAACCCCATTTTAAATTTAATATAAGTAAGAATGAGGAGCATTATCAACCAATAACATATCACTCAACTTTCTTGTTGTAAAAATACGAAGATCTTTTATAAAATGTCCATCATCTGTTGGTATACAATGTTCTCTATAAAACCTATGGCTTATCCATTTTTTCTATGGATCCAAATAATCTATTACTGCATTAGCATAATGCGATTACGAAGCAGTAAATACAATCAATTCAAAATTTCTACTTAATTGCTATAATAAATGAGATGTATAAGGTCTTATATTCAATGAAGCCTATTCTTAATATTTATAATACTTCCATCTTCTCTCCTTCATGACTTATATTGAGTAAAACATCACCAGGTATAAAACTATTTGAGTTACAATGAACTAAAGTTTCATCCAAATCAAAAAATAGTGTTTTTTTGTCAGTTGCAGGAAGTGAAATAGCTTTCTTAACTGGAGGAACTTTTAGTTTCTTGGCTATTATAATCCCCTTTAATTATTCAAATTAAGTTATACTTGCATATTGTGAATTAAGTGTTCTTTGGCAGAATTTGGACCCTTCATTTTAAAGGCTTTTATAAGTGAAGTAATATAATATAACTTTTGAGATGTATTCTTATAATCTGATTATTATTGTATTAGTTATTGTTATTATTATTATTACTGTAGATATTGTTATTATGATTGATACTATTATTATGATTAATATTATGATTAATATTATTATTACTATTACTACTACTACTACTACTACTATTATTATTATTATTATTATTATTATTATTGCTCTGGAACTGTAGGATTTTTACTATTTCTTTGAGTTACAACTGAATCCAAATAAGATGTTGGTATACTACTTTGTTGTTTATAGATATTGAAATCTCCCTCTTTAGGAGTTGGAGATGTTAAGGCAGATAAGCCACGTGAAGGTACAACTGAGGCTTTTCTTGTTAAATTAATTGAACTTTAAACTGATTGTTATGATGATTATGGTTATTAAAGGTGATTATACCTTTCTTGACTTATTTATTTATTTTAAACTGGAGTCATTGATAACAATTATGGACTTTAGGTTTTCTTACGTTATTCTAATTACTCCATCCTACATTCCATATACGTTTTAGATGATTAAAATCTCGAAGCATCATTATAGATTGCTATTTTCTCATTGGGTAGTTATTTCTCTGACTTAATTATTTCTCTTTTAAAAAAAAAGTCTTAGGTTGGTGTATCAGAATGAATTCTTGCAGAAGAATTCTCCTTATTATCTTTGCCCTTCACTCCTAAAGGTGTTTTCCCTTTAAATTCAGCATTAGACGGCTTTCTGGCTAGATTTAAAAATGATTTTTGTTCTATGGAGTCTGTTAAGGATATCTCTCTGTAAGAACTGTCTTTTCGTAGCATATCAGGAAATAAAAACTCGTTAATAATTAATTATTAAATATTTAGTTTAATATTAATATCAAAAATTATTTGTTAGACAAACTACATTTAATATAAATGTATGGATAAATTAAATGATTATCTTAATTAATAATTTTTTCATATCTTCTAATTAATTTTAACAATAGTTCTCTTAATAGCATTTTTATTGATAATAAGACTTAATTTCGAAGTTTAGATTATTGACTTTATATAGATATATTTATATTTCGTTCTTTTTTCTAACTTACTCTATAAATTATGATTATACAAATTTTAAAGTTTAAATCAATCGAGGGTTTAAAAATAGCTGTAACACTATTAAAAATCTTATATCATTTGGTTTTTATATCAAAATTATATGATAAAAAATATCTATTTCATTATTTAACATTATAATTATAATTTTAGAGCCTGGAGTTTTAAGGTATAACGATACATTAGACATAAAATTTATTATTTTAATGATTTAAATTTTAAGGATTCAATTTAATCTGCAATCACTTTTATTTATTTTTTGATAATTTTTAATACAATTACTTCAAAAAAAATGTCATATTTGATAATTATTTTCATCATTGTATGATACTATGTCTTTTGAGTCATTCAGTAAATATTAAAATTAATGTTATCTTTAGATAATTATCTTCCAATTATTAAACAAATTTTCTATCTTAATCACCAGGTTTGAAAAAAACATTAAGATTAAACCTATTTCATATTTAAGAGAGTAGATGGATTCAAATGAATTTCTGAAAAATAAATGATATAATTTAAATTAATTTAAGTAAATATATTCTGAATTTTGTAATAAACAAAAGTTATTTCTTAATCTTACTATCTTAAACTTCAATTTATATAAATATAAAATTTATAGCTAGGATACATAAAATAATTTTTTTAAACTTATTTTATTTTTTTATAATTACATTATTATAAGATGGAGACATAATCATTAATTTTTAAGATTATTTATATTTTCAAAATGTTTATTCAATACTATTATTACTACTTATATCATCTAACCATTCTACTCTCTTTCCATTCTTCCAAATTCCCACTCTCACTTTACCTTATTTATTATAATAAGATCCTTCTCCTTCTTAGTATCCATTCATCCATGAACCAACATATTTTTTTCCTTTCCAAACAAATGTTCCTTCTCCATGTTATTTTCCTTTCTCAAAATTTCCTTCATAATATTTTCCATCTTCCCATTTCATTATTCCAAATCCATTCATCTACCCTTCTTACCACTCTCCTTAATAACATTTTTAGTTTTTCCATGTATAAGTTCCTTTTCTATATTACTATTTCAATTTCTTACCTTTACCATGCATCATTCCATTTTAAAATTCACCTTCATAAAACTCTTCGCCATTAATTGTCAACTTCCCTGACCCTTATTTAACTCCTCTTTAAAATTCGCCTTCATAACATTCATCTAATTAGTTTAATTTATCTAAAACTTTTTGAATTGATCTCCTTCCCTATACCATGTTATTTGTCGTCTAACCATTATCCTTCATAATATGATCCATCACGACTATAATACTTTCCAAATCCACTTGCTTTATCTTCCAACCATTCTCCATCATACACACTTCCTTCTGCATTTACTAATATTCCTTTTCCATCTGCCATATCGTTTGAAAAAGTCCCCTCATAATAAGAACCTGACTAATAATCCATATATACCATCTGGCCAAACTTGTCTTCCTCTTCCATTTCTAATTCCATTTACTAAATCTCCTTCATAAATTGCACCTGTCTCTAAATGCAAATACCTTTCCTCCTATTAGCTTACTCTACTATTTATAGTATCTTCTTATAGCGCCTATTTAATTGGCTCTGTAATTATTGCTGATTCATGTACTATATTTTTTGTTTGTTATTAACATACTCCAGAACAGACTCCCATTTTTAATTATAAATAAATAAATGTCTCATCAACTAAAGATTTTACTAATTCCAAGATTTTTGATCATTTTAATATTTTTCAATAAAAACAAGAAGTTTAAATAGCCAAAATTCCATTAATTCGAGTGGATCAGCAAAAACGAATTAAGAAAGATTAGGAATCAAGTAGATTTTATAATACATATAAATTCATCAAAGAAAATAATCATTTCAAATTTTTTAAAAACTTATTCAAAAAAGAGAGCTTTAAGTATTTTTTGATTTTTTTATATAATCTAAAGTTTCAAAGTTACATAAAGTAGTAATTTGAAATATATTAAGGTAAAAATAATAGATTTTATGAAGTGAAATAAGAATAAAGTTTTTTTAATATAGGGGATATTATCTATTTCAACTAATAATATCTGTTTATTGAAGTGAAAAATCTTTAAGGAATTTCTGAATTTATATAAGTTATAGATTATGTAAAGTTATCTAAATTATTAAATTAAATTGCTTCTGTTTTAATAGTAAGTATGAAGTTTCAAAATTGATAAAAAGTCCTATATAAAATTTTTGTAAACAGAACGAGTAAAAATTTTTATCAAACAATAAAGTAACTTGTGTTTATTTGAATAAGATAAATAATAGAATTCAAATAAACTATTGGTATAAATTAATTGAAAATAGAAAATACATTACAGCTTCTAAAGTTAATCAACTTTAACTAGGATATGAGCTATATTGAAATTCATTTATTTATAAGCATTAAAATAAATTCGTAATAAAAATTCGTGGTCAAAATAAAGAATAAAAATTAATAAATTTGATACTCTAATGCCTTATAATGAATTATAAAAATAATCACTTTTTTTACTTTTAAGCTTTTCTTTTTTCTCTAAGTTATTTTAATCTATCCATTTCGTCATGAATATTTATTTTTTCACCTAATTTATTCAGTTCTTCTAGAATCATAGTTCTCATTTAATCAAAGCTAATAGTGTCATCATTTTCGAAAGTAAAATCAGCATGACCTTTATATGGTGCTTCTTCAGTTTTTTCTCTAATTTCTTTGAAATAAGGATGATTTAAAGCCTGAATTAATCATTTATCATACTTCTTAAGCAGTAATTCTTTTATGAGGATTAATCATAAGCATTTTATCTAATAAATCAATAGCCAAAGGATTTGAATAATCAATTTATTTCCTTATTGATTATGGAGGGACACTAGGTAGAGATTGAACAAATTCCATAGCATTTTTATTAACAATAAATTGATCCAAATCTTCTTAAATTGGTTTACCAAGTGTTTCGAAAATCATTTTAACCATTTATACATAAGTTTTTCCCTTGAAGAGTACCTTGATAGTTTTAATTTAAAAATGTACTTTTCCTTCATTTAACATTTCTGCAAAAGTACACCCTAATGACCAAATATCAATTGGAAATGAATACTATTAAGAAGAAACCATAATTTCTGGTGCTCTATAATATCCTAAGGAGATAGAATATCTTCTATACTTGTAACAACATATTCTGTAAAATTTTATGCTTTTCTATTATCTTCTTCTTCATATTCTTCAATTTATCTTGATAATCCAAAATCGCATAAACTTATTGAACAATCATCCTTTGCCAATATGTTTGAAGGTTTGATGTCTCTATGAATAATTGATGCTGAATGTAAATATGCCACTGCTTTGGTTAATTGATACCTATAAATATGTTGATGACTTTATACATTATATATTGTATATGATCATCACTTAAATCTTTTGGATTTTTAAGGACTCTGTGGAGATCAGCCTAAAAATATTCTTGTACCAAATAAACAGTGCCGAAATAATCACTCTCATGTGATTAATTATCATATATAGCAGCTTTAATTGCAACAATATTAGGATGTTCCATTGCTCTTAATATTCGTATTTCTCTCAACATTCTTTTAGCATCTATAATATCCTCCAATGGATTTAATTTTTTAATTGCAACTTTAGTATTAGTATGGGTATCTAGAGCTAATAATACTGTTCCATATGATCCTGCACCCAATAATTTAATTCCTTAATAACGAGTATAAATAGTGAAAGGGATATCATTGTAAGTTTTTGTAGCAAGTTACCAATTCTATGAATTTTATGAAATATGTTTCATTATTTATTGATTAATTTATTGTATTCAACTTAAATACATTTATAAACTGATGTATCCCTATCAAAATGTCATCATTTTAGAATTAATTCAACGGAGTTATTGTGTAACTGTAAATTTTATCAATTTATTAATATAAAATATACATCAGTTTTTTTGCCTTTAATAATTTTAAGAATCTACGCAAGTTTTGTAAAATAAGTAATTTAATACTAGTAGTTTATTATAAACATCATTATATTATACTTATTATTAAAAGTATTCAATATTATTAATAATTCCTTCATGAATGGGTCAAATAATTTCTACTGGATATTATATATATTAAATTAAAAAAAATATGGAGAAAACAAAAACGATTTAAATGAAATTCCATTTTAACATTACATAAATCTAAATTGACTAAGTGTTAAGTTACAAGAAATGAGATTCTAAAACTATAATTAATGAAAGACTATAAATTAATATAATTCAATAAAAAGTTGATTCTAAAATATATCTATCAAAACAAATAAAATATATAGTTATTTTGTTTAAAATTCCATAAGAATATCTTGTTAACATATGTTAAATATGAAGGATTAAACTAGTTAGGAAATAAATAAAACTAATTCATATTTAGAAAATAAATCAAAAATTAGTTTAATATAAGTATTCATTAAGAATAAAATCGATTTGAACTTCTTTTATGTTTATACAAATATCAATAGGAATGATTTAAATAATAAATTAATAATAGTAAGAAGATCCAAAATTATTTTATGATAAAATAATTCAACAAATTAAATCAGATAAATAAGTAATCTTAAAATTATACATCACATATAGTAAATAATGGATTATGCAAAGAGAAGAATTAATTTAGTCATAGGATTTGGAGTGTTTATAATAATTTTATTTTAAAGGGAAAAAAAGTTTCTATGAACTATAGTGAATTTAGATATTATATTAAAATAATAGTATATATATAATTAAGTTAAATGTTTTGTTTAAATTAAAATTCATTTTTTTGATGCATCTAAATTAAAGACTTTATAATTTATCTTTCATCCCTCAATCGATACTAAGTATAAAGATAATAATAAAGTTTAATTAGCTGCTGAACTTATGAGAATTTTTAATTGAAAAATATTTAATTAATAAATAGATAATTATTATTTTAATTATTTATCTGTTAATTGGAATATTGAAAAATGTTTTAATACACTTAGGTATGTTTTAAGGTTTTATTTAGAGAATAATTTAACCTACAATTAGAATGCCAATTTAAACTTAATAGTCGATCATTATTCCATTAGATAAATCAAGTTAATTGTAATCAACTAGAAGAGTGTCATAGAACATTGATTAACAAATTTCAAATGTATCTCCAATAAGATTAATAACAAATAAAGTTTCAGTAAGTCCAAATGTGATTTAATATTCTTAATAACCCTAAAATATAACAATGACCCCATAAAAAGTTCCTTATAATTAACGATAAAATTAGACACCAACAAAGCATCAAGGTTTACAATCAAGAACTCTAACTCCAAATTTATTATCGTAATAGAGATAGAGCTTATCAAATAACTAATATATTTAATCAAATAGAATTCATACAGATGCTGGTTTTTCAACTCCTTTACATAATTAAAGAGAAAAAGAGAATAATGAGTATTCAAATGATAAGTTAGCAATTTAATATTAAAACTTATAAGAATAATTGATACAATCAGAATTTAAAATTAGTCAACTTGAACAAAAGAGCAGATAATTGCAAGAATAAAGAAAGAAATTGTAATAATAATTCTTGTAGAAGTCACCAAAATTGGCTTCACAATTATGATTACTATATATATATATATATCAATTATAAAATTAAAATATAAACATATGAGATAATCTGGGTATATCAAAGGAGAGATCAATACTATTGTTTTATTTTAAGGATGGTAAGAATTATGTACAAATAAAGAATTCAAGACCTATTTTAGCTTAAAATTGAAAGGATAAAAACTTCAAAATAATTGTTATAAATGATCAGACTTAATATTAAGTATTCTAATGAAGTTGAATATCATAAGTTAATAAAAGATGTTTATATAATTTTTTAAACTTTAGATTTGTCTGTTAATATATAAGCGAAGAATAAATTAAAAAGTTAATTACTATAAAGACTTGAAACTTATTGTAATATATATAATTTTGATAAATAATATTTTATATACCTTTTTTTAAGAGTATTATAAAAATTTGACTAAATAGTGGATAAGAATATCAAATGGTGTCATAAACATTTAATAAGAGTTATAGGGTTTAAGTGTATAGTTTCTTATATTATATATAATATATATTAGATTCAATTCATAAACCCATCATTACAACTTTTTTACTAGCGCCTTTAGCAATCTATGAAAGAGTTTCTAGCATTCTGATTTACATGGCAGCTTGACTAGATAAAATATCAGAGGTTTCTCTTTAGAACTTAGCAGCTTCTACATCTGCCTAAGCTGATATTATCTTAGCTTCTGTCATCTTTTTTGTTGTTCCTGCCAATGCTAGTGCTTATCTTAAATCTTCGGTTAATCTTTGATCCTTAATAAACAATTTCTCGACGTAAACTCCTGTTATAATTTATAAACCATATACCCCATTCATTTACAATTGCTTCCACTAGTTCTCCAATCTCATTAGATATTTGAATACGATCAACTAATAACTCTTGAAGTGTGTGTTCCCCACATACTGTACGCATCACTGATTAAGTAACTTCAAGCATTGCTCCTTATAAGTTATTTAATCTATATATGCATTTTATTGGGTCAACTATTCTATAATATAAAACTGTATCGATTTCTGAAGTAATATTATCTTTTGTTAAGATTACTGATCTATTGACTTATCCAGAACTAATATTAATAGTTTAATTTTACTGTGTTTTCATATCAACCATTGTTATTTAACCTGAACATCTACTTTTATTGATTTTAGTTACTGATTTACAAAATGCATACCAGGTGGTAATTGCTTTTCAAAACGTCCGAATTCTTACAATAATCCAACATATCCTTAATTTACAAGTTGATAAGGATATGGACAACAACAACAAGGAATCCAAGCTCTGCAAGTTCCCCAAAAATTCCCACAACAATTTAAACAATTTTCATAAGTAGTTTTTTTTGATCTCCCTGTTGTAAGTTAATCTCTTAAATAATAAATTAATATACTATTTTCCACTTCCAAAAGTTCTAGATCTGGGAAGAGACTTTTCTGCTTGCATTTTTTTAATAAATTTATTACTTTTATAAAGTGACTATATTCAATAATTAAGAATAATAACTATATTATTTTATTTTCATAATTTTGGCTCTATTTTTATATATGTTTTGATTTCTATAATTAAACAATTATTCATTTCTCAATATTTATCATCTCATATGCAATCTTATATTAAATTAATAGTTATTTAAATCTAAGAACAATTTTAATCTTTAAACATTCATGTTGATGATTCAACAGTAATATTTCTAAATTTATAACATATATAACTGTGTTCAGAATTGTATATAGTTACTAAATTCATTATTACTAATTTATTTATTTTAGAATTTCAGAAATAAAACATTATTCTCATTCTTATAAACATAATAATTTACGATTAGAAGCTTATCTTTATTGATATTCACAAAACTCAATTCTTCTTGTTTTAACAAAATATTAAGAAGATATTAATCTTAAGATGATTGAATTTATTTGTTAAAATGTATAAAGGTAATTATATATATAAAAATATTTATTGTAATCATTCAATACTTAACCTAATTCTGTTAGATTAAATCAACCTATCATTTATTTCAATAACCTTATTTTGAATTTAATCAATTTATTTTTTTTGAATGTCAAGTTTATGATTTAGCTCATGCAGTATTTCATTCAAATTTTATTCTTCAATTAGGCTTTATTTGGTTTTTATGATAATTATAAAGTCACCTTGAATTTCTTCAAAATTAATTTCGAACTAAAGTTCATTTAGTTTATAATTAGGCTCTAATTCGAGAATTTTTCGTTTCAATTCTTCATTTTTACACTTTAACTTAACTTAATTACCATCAGTCTTTCTTACATAAAAGTATTAAGTGTTTCCCATTTTTTTATTTTTTTAATATTATTTTAGAAATTCTACATTTTTAATTAATAAATTATAAATTTTTATATATTTGATGTTTTATTTTACTAAATTTAATAATCATAAGGGGTCAAACTTAATGATAGTTGATTAATTGATCATTCTTTAAATACTCTCGAAGGATTAAAATTCACTTTTGGTAGAGAAATCAATATCTAAAATAGAATTCAAGTTATAAATTTTAATTTGTCTTCTTAATTTTTTATTCTCTTTTAATTTGTTTGATAATTACTATAGACTATCTTAATATTCTTAATTTAAGAATTATTTTTTAAATTTAACTCATCAATAATCATTAATAGTTCTTAATTTTATCTAAATTATTGCTATTATTAAGCCAGATTTGAATAGTATTCCTTATTTTTTCATTTAGTTCATCGGTCAAACTTTCTTCTGATTATTTTAATTAATTGATTAGAACTTGTAAATATTATATTTTTTAATTCTTTCTTTCTTGATTAAAATTGGCTTAAATGTCCAACTATTTTAATTCATCTTAATAGTTCTTCATCTATTGTGATAGTTTTACTAATAACATATTTCATACTCCTTCTAATTTATTTATATTTGATTTTGATAATTACTAATAGAGTTTTAACGATCATTCAACATCCAATTTAATACAAGAACTTTAGCTTCTAATTGTGATACTTTATTATTTGTATCTTTAATTAGCTCTTAGTATTAAGAATCATATTATTCTTATTATTACTTTATTTTTTATTCATATACTTTGATTTGATCTTCAAAATCCTTCTATTTCGCTGCTGTTGCTATTAGAATATTATTAAGTTTTTCTTTTTCTTCCTCATTTTTTTTGAAATTTTAGTCTAAGATTAATGAATATGAAATCTACTCCTCTAATATTTTTTTTTTTATGATTTAATTCCTCTTATTACAAATGATTTTTCGTATTTTATTATTTCTCACTTTCAAATTTACACTCTAACAATTTTAAACCTCTTTTTCTAAATTTTACACTCTTTTAATTAGTTAATTTCTTTCTTTAAAAACTATTACCATGTCGAAAAGCCTAAATTCACATAAAGTTTAATTTCCTTCTTTATTGTAATAATTTGATCCATTCAGAAGTATCTAAAACCTTATTTGTTTTCTGATTAACTAACATCATGAACTCATATGGTATTAAATTATAGATCAATGAAATCTCCTTCTTAAGTTAAAAAATATCACATGTTATTGTTTTCTCCTTCCCATCTGGAAAGGTAATTTTAAACAACTGTGGCTAAATTATTTAAGACATTTTAAACAATGTTGATATATTATCAATAAGCTTTTGAGAGAAGTGTGAAATTCTATTAAAGGAGATTAGTAGAACAAATTAATTATTAAATTTACAATAGTTAGATAAAATAATTATAAATTTTTACCTAAATAAAGAGTTAATTTCTAATCAAATAATTTTGTTATTTAATTCTAAAATATTCAAATAATTTCAAGAAATAAACAAATAAAACCTATAATCTACTGAAACTAATATTTTTACTTTGAATCACTAAATAAGAATGCTTATAAGATTAAGTAATAGGAGCCCTACTATTTGATTGTTGTATTTGTATATAGATATCGATTTTCATTATAATTCATAAAAAAATTAGATAATTAAAAATAATATGTACATTAAAATTTAGAGTCATTTTTTCATTAACTTTTCAATCTAATCTTTCCATTTTAAATGCCCTGTTTAAGGTATAAGGTTTCCTCTTATTAATTTTTGTTTATTTTGATCTTATTAATCCTTTTCGTTTTTCCAAATATCAACAGGTTATTCGAGCCTGGTTGTATTATTTTTATCTTCCTCTATTAGTTTTTTTTGTTTTTGTTAATAATTTTAATTATCTTCTAAGCTCTTAACATTAGGTTACATAAGACGTCTTGCAGCTTCTTTATCCAAGCTCAATTATTTTTAGTCATTTTATTTGATTTATTAAGGAGTGTATTTTTAGAAGGCTTCTTAAATTCTTAAGAGCTCATTCATTATAGGATGTGATGATGTCTCTACTTAGTTTAATTTTAAGTACGCTATTTATTAAAAGGATACAATACAATAATAAATAGATGATAAAGTATAGGCTAAGTTCAAATTAAGTTCAATTTATTCTTTATTAGTCATTCCCTATGTTATTTGATCTAAGTTGCCTTTTTCTGAGAGTTATTGAATTAAGCTTTCTAATTTTACTAATTCCTCTTAAGTACTTTAAAGTGTGGTCTAAATACTCATTAATTATAAATATAATTCAATTGAAAAAATTAAATAAAGGTTTATTTTATTATATTTTCTTTCAATATGTTCTTGTACTTATAGGACTTCTATTTTTTGAGAGTTTCAAGCCTTTCTAACACTATCCATTAAATTAAGCAATTCTTTTGATAATTTTTTATTAATTTATCATTAATAAATGTTTCAAATTTTTGATTTATAATTTATAAATTTCTATCCTTTCCTTATTTTTGCTTAATAAACAATAGAATTGAATTGAATAGTAGGTTTTATTTATTTCTGTAATTAAGATTTTAATTTTAATATTTAAATTAATATATTAAATGAATATATTATTGATGCTTAATCAAAATGATCTAAAATTTTTATCAATTTTTATGCAAGCATCTTCTAACAATTTTAATAAAGCTTCAGTTGTTGCTTCTCTCTCTCTTCTTTCAAAATTAATATCTTGTTATAATTTTCCATGAACGTCTTCGATCATTCTAAATATCTTTCCTTATGTTTCTTCCCTAACTTTCTTTTCAATTAATAGTTAATCTGAAAACTTGTTGATTTCAGAATCTATTTATTCAGTTAATGACTCTGCAGATTCTTCTCTAATTGATTATTTATTATAGAAATACCTAGATTGTCTTTCTTAATCCAATTAATTCTTTACTACTTATATTTATTATAAAACTTCTGCTATTTTAGCCTAACTTCTATCTTCATATTAATGAGTATTTCTAGTTATTGTTAATGTAATTTATGCAAATCTTTCATCTATTTGTTTTTATAATTTTGTTTCTGCTTATCCTCTGGCATTTTTTTCTTACTCAAAAGAAAGTGCAACATTATCTGATAATATTCTAAAATCCTTTTCTTTTTTATCATCAAATGCCTATTCTCTCATAATAATGAATACCTCTCTTTCTGATTTCTGATTATGAGCATGATCTTATAATTTTAATACTTGATCTTTCAATACCTTAAATCTTTATTCGTCCTTTGGTTTTTCTTATGATAGAACATCTTCAATTATTTTTATTCTTTCTTCTAACACTTCTCTCTTCTCCAATTTATCCTTATCAATTCCATTCTAAATATGATTCCACTTATCAGACAATAACTTGATTCTTTATCTAGCTGGTGAATCTAAATCTTAACTCAGATAATTCACAGTTGATCTTTATGGACTCGATAATTACGATCTAGATAATTTTGATGTTGTAAGTTTGGATGTAGAAAGGAGCATATTAAAAATGATATTTTCTAAAATAAATTTATTTACGATTTATTTCATAACCTTATTTATAAATTCCTATATTTGTTAAATTTTAAATATTCCAACAATCTATCTTTACTTTTCTTCTTTGACCACCCTTTTTTTTTCACTATTCTTCTCTATAGGTCAATAATTAAAATAATTTTTAATCAATTCTATCTTCAATCTCTTAAATATATTAATAACAAACATTATTTTTTCTTCAATTGATTCTGAAAAATTATATTATTTATACATTTGATTTAATCCTAACAAAAATTATTAATTTAACACTCTTTATTTTGTTCTATAAATGTATAAATGGGTGTAAAAAATTATGATCTAAAAACATAATGTTCATAGCTCTATTTGTTTTTTTATTATTAAATAATTAAAATTATTGTAAATCCAAATATAGATAATCATAGTAGATATATAATAGGATTCAATTTATATAACAATATTAAATTGAATTTGAATTATGGAAATATTTTCTTATAAGAAATAAATTAAATTTATTTAACAAATTAAATGATGTAATTTAAGAGTTAAGAAGAGCAAATTCAATACTAAGAGAAGAATATTGAATATTTGTAACAATAAAATTTTGATTTACAAAACTAGATTTCTTAATTTTCTTAATTCTAATCGTTAGGAATTACTATTGAGGCATTTTAGTCATTGCAGAATAATAATAAAGAATAGGCATAACAAATAAAAACATTGCAAAAGGAGAATAAAAATCTTCTAAAATAGATTTAAAATAATCAAGTGAAATATTATGATAAAACATTATCAAATTTTTAATAGGAAAATGTGAAATTGAAGAATGAAATAAGATAATTGAGGCAAAGAATTTCATCTCCTTCCAAACTAGATAAATCAATAATTTAATATAGTACACCTTAAAAGTAACTTAATCCTAGTGCCATTCTCAAATAAACAAAAGATCATCCGAAGGATGTGGCAAGTTTATTATTTATTAAAGGTTCCCATAATTTTAAATCTCCATATGTAGATATAATTAAAGGAAAATACGAAAATGTAAAAGTAATCAAATAGCTTAAATCAGGATTAGAATAATCGTACTTTGATACTTATCATTTTGATATAGTAAGTTAAGATCTTTAATATTCACTTTAATAATTAGATAGATAGCATAGTATTCATTAGGGTAAAGGGATTCTGCTATCAAATTAATTGTGTTTGATTTATGGAGCATCAAGGACAAATAAAAAGCATTTTCTAATTTAATATTTAGATACTCTAATATCTCAAATTAAATAGCAATTTGACATTTTTTAATAAAATGAGGACTACAAATAATTGACAATAAAAATTATATATGAAGAATTCTTTAATGGATAATCTAAACATCCTAGTGATAGTGAGATTACTTTGAATAAAGATTAAAGCAAGAAAGAAGGTGAAAATAAGATCAAGGAAATAGAATTATCAATTTCAAAATTAAGATTAATAATATTGAATAAACTTAAAATGACAATTAAGGACAATAGTAAAAAGTATATTAAAGTAAGAAAGCTTTATATAGAAACTGAATTATAATTTAGTAAGGAAACTTAAGTAAAGAAGTTTATAGTTTTTACATCTAATTAAAATTTGAATTAGAAATAGTATTAAAATGCAGAAGAAGGATTAAATGAATCCTTAGCAATGAGGGATAAAGGAAAGGAATTAACATAAATATTAAGATGGCCATAATTATAAATATCATTAGTCTTATGTGTTCATCCTACTATTCCCGATTATGCTTTAACAGTAAATACTTTTTAATTATGTAAATTTATCAGGAATTTAAAATTGGTATCTGATTCTCCTCAAAGTTCTGATAAATTCTAATAGATTTTAGAAAACAATAATGTAAAATAATCTTTATTATGATTATAGAAATCACTTGAACAAAAGATAAAGCAGTTAAGGGAGAAAATTAAGAATTTAGAATCTGACAATTACAGAGTGAAGAAATAAAGTTTAATTTTGGAAGCAGAAAATGATGAAGCAGTAGAAAAAAATAGAAAACTAAAACAATAATTACTGAATCTTACAGGTTCTCTGCAGTAATTACAAATGAACTTTTAATAATAGATTTCTGCTAAGAAATCTTTGAGTTTATCTAAAACAAAAAGTGCTGTTGTGGCTGATAATAAAACAATATAGACACTTGAAAAGGCTTCAAGAAATATATCAGTTTTATTATCTTAGAATAGCAAGACTGATTTAAGCGTTAGTCCATCAAAAGTTCAGAAGACTCTCCCTACAGATTTACTTATGGTAATGTTATGAAAATTAATTAAAATTAGCCTAATTTTGAAGAGAATTAAGATGAGGAAGAAGAATATTAAGAGGATGGAGAAGATGCGTAAGAGGATGAGGATTAAATGGATGAAGAGGAGATAGATTCTGAAGAGCCCTCTGAAGTGGATGAATCTGAAGGATAAGATATAGATTAGCCTAGAAAGGAGTCATCAATATCTATGATATGAGTATTGTGTATTCGTTTTTGAATATTTTAATTAAATGAAGATCATTTTATTGGTTTTTTTGATTGGAACTATATTTGCTAGAAATGAAGGCTTTTTTGCTTAATTAAGAAATAGCGATTTTGGAAAAACAATAATTTAAACATTATAAGTTTAATTATCACAAGAACATCCTGCAGATACAGTTGTTCATTTACTAAAATAAATGAAAGATGATCTCAATAATGAATAGAGAGTAGAGGATGAAAATATAACAGGTTAATTGAAAGTATGTTAAGATGCTTCAAGTGCTGCAGCAGCCGAATTAACTATTGCCAAAGAACGTAAAGCAACATCAGAAGAAAGATTACCTTTACTATAATAGGAATAAAACGATAAGAAATAGCAATTATTCGATAAGTAAGGAGAAGAATAAAGAAATTTAGATAGAATAAATGTATTATAAGAAGCTAGAAATGTTTAAAGAGTAACTAATAATAAAAATAAATTAGTAAGAATTTGAGTAAAGAAGAGATGAATTAGTAGGTTTAGTATCTGCACTTTAAGAAGCAAAGAAAATCTTATCTTAAGGTATTGGAGCTTTGAAAAAGAATAGTTTTGTTTAACTAAAAAATCATCATTAGAATTTTTTAAAATATTATCCAAATAAAAAAGGATTTCACACCATGGTTGAAGTGCTTTTGACAGTATTATAAGAAGAAAGTACTCAAGAGAATGCTGCATAAAAAGTTGTCAAAATTATTGACACTCTTGTTGATAGCATTTTTCAAGTTTAAAAAGAAGAAATGAAAGCAGATGATGCTAGAGAATTAGACTTTTTAACATAAAAAGAAAGATTTCTGTTAGCTAATAGAAGATTGTCTGGTAGTTTGGCTGATTTAAATGCAGCTAATGAAAGAATTGGATAAAAAATATTAGAAATTAAAAATGATATTGCTATCTAAGATTCAGTATAAATTATTAATAATTTTTAGATTATTTTTAATAAATCTGCTGAATAGGCAGATTGGGATTAAACATGCAATGATACAGATAAAGGACATAGATTACAATCTGAATAAAGGTATTTTAATTAATTAAAAAAGAAATGCTTAATTAGATATTATTGTTGAATGCATTGATATTTTTGAAACCAGATTCGATATGGAAACAAAAAGCTACATCTAACGCCTTAGATTTTGAATCAAATATAATTGATACAATATAAAAGCAATAAAAACGGATTTCTAATAATATTTATTATTCATTATGAAGTTTTCTGCAATACTACCTTTCCTTCTTATTGTTGGGAGTTTGGCTGCTGATTTTGAACAATAAGTTGCAGAATTATAGAACTCCAACTTTGGTTAAACAATTTTACAAACAATTTTGATGGAATTGTAAACAGGTGATCCTGTGGTTTCGAATTTAATTAATATGATAGATGGTTTGGAAACAACTTTAGAGAATGAATAAGAAAGAGATGAAATAAGAATTGCAAGAATTAAATAAAATTGTGATATTGATGTAAATGCATTGAAAGATTAAATAAATTCAAATACTGTGAATTCATTAACACTTAAAAGTGAATTGGATAGTTTGAATCCTTAAAAGGTTTCAGCAGTAGCAAGTCTTGAAAGAAAAAATAATGAAATAAATGATCTTAAAGCAGAGCTTAATTATTAAGCACATAAGAGAGAAACAGAAACATTGACCTATTAGGTGATTTTGGATAATCTAGAATAAGCACTTTTTGGCGTCAATTAAGTTAAAGGATATTTTAATAGCTATTTAGATGTACTTGTAAAAAACCGTAAAAGATTTGATAAATCAGATTCTTCATTTTTATAAGAAAATTACAGTTTTAAATATGATTAAACTGAAATGGATAATGGAGAGGATTAAGGAATTTAATTTACATCATTTAATTAAGTAGCCGCAAAAGTTAATAAATTAAAACATCATGTATTTGATATTTTAATTTTAGATTCATTTAGAAGGTTACAGAGTTATGATTGAAATGATGAGTCGCTTAGCTTCAAAAGCCTAAGATGAACCATCTTAAGCAGAGGTACTCACAAGAAAAGTCTTGTCAATATTGAAATAAATAGAAAATTATATACAATCTGAAAGAATCAGAGAAGATCAAGCAGAATCTTTAAGACAAGGAAATTTCGACTTGCTCAAGACTTTATTGTCAGACTAATTAGTTTAAGCTAATTAAGATAGAACATATATGGAAGGTATAATATATTATATTTCTGATATTAGGACTCGTTGAATCATTATCAACAAGAATTCAGTAAGCATCTAATGAAAAATTTGAAGTTGATTAAAAAATAGTCACTAAAACCAAAGAATTAGATAACAGAGAAACAGATTGTAGACTTAAAAATAATGAATATGAAACAGACACCGCTAATAGGTATTAATATATAAAATAATTAAATAGAATTAAATAAAAGAGGGTAATAGCAGTTGCTGTCGATTTAATCTCATCAAAATTAGGATAACTTAAAAGAAAATTGCTTGCTAATTGAGTTTTATAAGAAAATTAAATACCAAATAATATATATAAATATTATATATGAATTAATAAAATCATAGTTTTATAATCGAAGCTCCTTAAGATGGCTAGGTTGCAAAAATATGATCTTAATTTTCAATATGATTGTAAAAGAATTCAATGATCTATTATTTTTTGTAATTTATACTTTATTTTTGAAACTTTTGGATTCTTATTCTTTAACCAAGCTAACTGTACAACCTCCCCATCCTGCTCCAGTCAATCTACTTCCCAAAGCTCCATTCTTAAGACACAACGTTGTTAATTAATCTATATTTTCTGAAGAACATTCATATAATTCTTTACAAGATTTCTAACTTTGATTCATTAACTAACCTAACAATATTGCTTTAATATCATCTGAAATAGTTGAATCACATATATTTTTGAATTTGATAACTCTTTAGGCTTCTTTTACAACATGAATTAATCTATTATAAGGATTAACGTGTTTATTCTAATTCAGAACCAATTCAAAATATGGAATATCAGCTAAAAGTTCTGGAAGATTTAAATATTGCAACTATTCAAGATCTATATCTCCTTTTGGAATGAACCTACACAGTTCTTCCATACATTCAAGTGATAATTATAAATGATCTTACAATCTCTTTAAAGTTTTAAAATTAGTTCCAAGATTTAAAGCTAATTCAATTAATTTGATTCCTATTCTACATTCTACTACTCTTTTATTATAATGTTTTCCAAGTGTGTCTAACTTAGTTGATTCAGTCAATGAATTTGCAATTATGAATGAATATCCTTTGGGTAAATTAACTTAAGTAAGTCTTAATGGATCGAATTCAATGTATAACGCTGATCCTTCTTATCCAAAAACTGAAATTGTCTAATCCATTCCGCCACAAGCAGTGCCAGCTTCTCTTTCAAATTTAATTATTTAATTGACAAATTAATGTCTATCAATATCTTATTATGTTTTTCCACTAACTTGTAAACTCATTAAAGAAGATGCCACAACTAGAGATGATGATGAAGATAATCCTGAAGAAAATGGCACATTACCACTTATCAATATTTTTATTCCTTAATTTGCATTACCATATTAAATTCCTGCCCTATAACCTGCTAGTACATATTTAACATAATTTTGAATTTCTTTGTATTCTTCTTTTGGATCCACTGAAAGACTCGTTTGCTTAAATTATTAGTCATCAGCATGCTAAATCTATATGTCGTTTCCATCAACAGCAAATAGCATAAAACAAGATTGTTCTAAAGCAAATGGCAATACTCCATATCCCATATAATCTATGTGTTCACCAATTAACTAATAGTTATAAACTAGATTACATTGACTCTTCCAGGGGCTTTAACTAAAAATTAAGGTTGAAGTCCTTTAAATCTCTAAGTAAATAATTCAATCAATTATTAAATATTCATTTTTTTTATTTTATTAATTTTATTTAACCTTTTTTTAATATTCTTAAATAAAGTAAATAAGATCATTAAAGTAATTAATAACTAAATTTTATATTTTGTTTTTAATAACTATAACAATATTTATCATTCATTTTTTTTATTGGTCTATTTTATTCAGGTTCTCATTTATTTAATTAGATTCCTTTATTTTATCTAAGGCTGTCTTCCACATTTGTCCTCCCCATTTGACAGTCAAAAAAAGTCCAGATGCCTCTGTACAAATATTTTTGTTTTAATCGTATATAGTTGCCTTAAGGAAAACCTTCCTACCTTCTATTTTTTCAATTTCTGCTGTTATCATATAATCACAATTAGTTTTCACAGGTTTCCTATAATTTATATTTAAATTAGCTGTTGCTGTAGGAACTTGCCCACTTGCTAAATAACTTAATTAACCGAAAGCATTGTCAATCAAAGTTGCTAACAATCCTCCATGTACAATAGAACTATGTCCTTATAGATGATCTGCAGCATTAAAAACAAAGTGTAGATGAACTTTATCTTCAGATTCCAGATTATCACTATAAATCTTTTATTCTAATTTATCTGGATAATATATTTTAAACACATTCAAAGCTTCATTATGTTGAGCTATAAAATTATGTAAGAAATGCTTATCAGGTGAAGAATGCATAATGTCAATCACTTTAGGTTATATATAGTTTCCTTCTTCCAACATTTATTTAAAACTGTGATCGTCATTTTTAGTATTCTTACTATTAATTAATGCCTTTAAATAGGGTTAGTATCTTTCATAAGTAAAGCCTCCAACAAATGCTAAACCAAGTAACAATATATTTTTTTTCATAAATATAATTTTATTAATTTATTAAGATGCTTTTAATAGAGATAATAAACGTGAATATTTTCTGTATTTTAGAAGAATTAGCAAAATTTATCGAAATTCTTCTAAAACACTCCTATTACTGCTTAATTAAAACTTATTTGATGCAAAAAAAATTATAGAATGAATTTGTATAATATTTATAAATTTTTTTATGTTTATATATATAAAAAAATATATATATTGTTTAAACAAGTTAAATCAACAATGAAAGGAGCTGTTGAATGCCTTAGCGATTTTTTATTTATTGAGTGTTATTTGTAATATCAGAAATCTTATTAACTAATTTTAGTGCTTGGAGTTTAGAAATAATTAGTATAATTTGCTTAGGAATAGCAATATACTTGATTTTGAGAAAACGATACAGAAAATTGAAGAACAATTCTACAAAAATGTTGATGCTAATTATATTATCGCTTATATGTATCATTTTCATATTATTAGTTTATTTTATTTACAATCTAAATAGAATGCATAGAACATACTATTTTCTTGAGGAATTATTTTTTTAAGTTTATCAAGCTTTCTTAATATTTTATTTTGGAAAAAAATTAGCTGCAAGACCTAATTAAGGAAAAAACTTAGTTTTAATCAAAATCATCTTTTTTACTCTAATTATCCTAGATATTACTACCTTCATTTTATCAATAATAGAAGCTTTATCCAGGTAATAAATGTGTAAATGTAAGTTTACTTATTTATAATTAGATTAGAAATTTCATTTACAATTTTCAGATCTGTTAGTCTGATCACATAAATTTTATTTCTAATAGTTGTATAAAAATTAAACAAAAAGTTTTAGTAAATTTTATTAACTTTATCAACAATTGAATAATAAACAAAAAAATAAAAATAACATTTTTTTTACTTAAAGTAATTATTATTCTTATTCAAGAATATTGTGTTATTTAAGCCTTATAGGTTCAATAATTTCACTGATAGTTAATTTTATTTATATGATGTCACCAGACTGTAGGATTATTAGCCATTTTGGGGATGATGGGCAAAATTTTTCAGATGCACTCAATACCATAGTACATGCTTTTGTAAAAGTTATGACTTATTTTTTACCAATAATTCTAACTCTAGCTATATTTATAACTAAGAGACAAAAACAATCACAACATAATTTTTCATTAGAAGCTGAAGATTTAAGTGGTCAATTCTATTTTAAAAGCTTAAGTTTAACAAGTTGATAAATATAATGTGAATTAAAAATATATTTATTAAAATCAAATATTATCACTTGATTATTTTTATTCTTTATTTATTTCTTGGTTTAAAATACTTAGAATATTGACATACTATTTAAGAAATTGAAATTTCATATCAGTTTTTAAGGTAGCATGTATATAATTTTTCACTTATAAGCTTTAAAAACTTAATGATTTAATTCAAAAAACTTATAAATTATTATGATTTTGGATTTATTTACAAATTATATTACTGATGTTAAATTATAAGCATGATAATATAATTTAATAAACGTAATTTAAATAAATCATTAAATTTAAGGCAATTTAAAATTATTTCTTTTAAACAAAAGTATTAAACGAGTGAAAGTATATGGAGATACTTTTTTTTTTTTGCTTCCTCCTTTATCCTTTGCTTTTTTTCTATCAACAAAATACCAATCAAGGATTATCTTCATTTTTCTCCACAACATTTTGCCTGGTGTAATCACGAATGCTTAAGGATTTTTTCTTTTTATTTCTTCTGACATAGCAAAAACCCATGAATTTATCTTATTTATATATGAAAATTTATACTTATGAAGGTTAAGTATAAAAGTCCATTGATCTAGTTTTCATAACTAAAGAAAAGCAAAGCCAAGGTTCTAATTTATCATTATATGACTTTCTAAGAACATCTGTAACCTTTCCGTATAATAATCCTCTAATGTCAGAAACTGAATAAGAATTTACAGATTTTGGATCGTTAATATGTTTACTATTTTATGCCCACCTAAATGTTCCATCATTTGCTAAAATAAAAAATCTTTCTATTCTTCCGTTTGAAGATTTATTACATTTAGTAAGTTAATCTCCTTGCATAACAATTTTATAAGCAAGATTAAGAAGAATTGCATTTTTTTATTTTTAAGACTTAGCAATAGAATTAGTTATATTCTATCCTTATTTAATTTGTGCTGTATTTTATTATGATTTTGAGAATTTGATATTTGATGGTTATTATTATTATTATTACTACTATTATTACTATTATTATTAATATTATTATTATAACTACTATTATTAATATTGTTATTATTATTACTATTATTACTATTAATATTATTATTGAGTCATTACTTTTGTTTGATTATTGCCAGCATAACCCATAGTTTACGATCCAAATTAACCACTATTTTTGAATGGTTGTTGCTCAAAATTATTTGTATAAAAAGTTTATTACTTTTACTATTGAAATTCAGTTTATTCAACTTGGTTGTTCTAAATATAATTACTTTGTAGAGGATTATTATAATTTTGATATTAATTATTTTAATACTGAGTAGGACTTTAACCCTTTACAAGATAATTTTATTGATCGTTTGTAGAATGATAGGATTGAATGTTCAATTAATTTTGATAATCATGATTAACATAACTTTATTAGGAGTTGTGCTATGAGTTCATAGAATCAAATTACTTTTATCTATTAGTTAATGACTATGGTTATTATTGTGTTTAATATTGTGAAATTTAAATTTATTAATTGAATGGTTAATTGGTTTAATATTTAGAATTGAATTGCTGCTATTAAAAAATCTATTATTAATCTTAGTCATCATCCTATTTTACGTAGTAAAGATAATTAAAAAAAGGTAATAGTTGATATTTTAAGCAAATACGATTGAACTTAAGTAAATGAGATTTGATAATATTAACAGATTCTTTTGTGAATGGTAAATTTTATAAGTAATTTTCATAAGGTTATTGCTAATCCAAAAGTTTAAGAGAGTGTTCCAGCTAAGCAATAGATTAGGATAACACTGATGCATTGTCTGTCTCTTACTAAGACATTTAATTATAGCAATATTAAATTGCTCGTTTGAGTCTTAATTTTAATGCAAGTTTCCAAAATTCATCCTGTTATTTGACTGCTAAAGGTTTTGATAATAATTGTTAATTCTTTTGATAATTTAACTATTATTCTAATTGTTATAGAGATTATGTAATCTATAATATAAAATGAATTTTATATATACTTCTCTTGCACATTATAATTTTCTTTCACAATCCTTAAATAAAACTTCTGAACTTATTCCTTTCAACTCAGGGGATTACATATGTTTTTATAATTATTATGCATAATCCTTTGTATCAATTCTTTCGCTTTGTGCAATATTTAAAATCCTTCTTAATGTAATAACAATAAAACCAATTTCCTTTTATTCATACCATAATTTTAAAGCCTTTTAATGATATCTAAAAGCAAGAGCCATGTCTCCACAAAGCTCACGATTTAATCCCATCGAAGAATAAAAACAAGCTAAACTTTATACATCATCTATTAAAATAGAATAAATATCAGTACACTTTTATTCTAGATTCTCAAAGTTTCCATCTCCCATAGCTTCAAAAGATTAAAATCTATAATAAATATACATTAATTCTTTAAATAACTAATATTAAATTGGAGGTTAACTAGAAATTAATAATTTTTACACTGAATAAATTAATTGAATTGCTTAATCATTAAAATCTTTACATTCCTAAAATTCTGTTGTTATCATTTTGATTATGGCTAAATTTCCCTAAAATAAATTCAAATCTATAATTACTAAAATCTTAATTAGCAATGCGCATTTGAAATCATTTTTTCTATCCATCATACTAAAAGCTTAAAGTAACTTTTCAGTTGCTTATTTATAATCGCAATTATGAAAATAAATAATACCTAAATTTGTTAGGATTATAGCCTTTCTCTCAATATCTTATAAATTATATTTGTTTTTTACCTCTGCCTGCTTCTTAGCAATTTAAGGCATCTTCATATAATTGGATTGCTTTATTCATATCTCTTAATTAAAATTGCTTGTGAGCATCCAAAAGAAGTTGATTAAATTGAATTTGATTTATGTTAAGAGTGTCCTCCTAATTCATAATTTAAATTAAAATATTGAATTTAAAAATAAAATCAATGAAATGATATCTCATTCATAATATCCTAATAAACCATATAGTGTTCCATAATATTTATCCTTCACACAAGTAACTTCAATGGGATTAGATACAGCAGTTTCCATTTGCTCGCTTATTGTAAAAGTAAGCAAATTTAATTTTGCTATTTTAACATCATTTTCTGAGAAACTTATAATGTCTTCATAATAGAAGGAAGCATATTAACATGGATGATTTAAACTTCCTAGAGCTATCATTTTTTCATCATAATAATATAGATGGGCTCCCTTAAAATTATATATAAAATGAATACTTTAAAATTCTCATATATTAAAAAATATTTATCCTTAATATCAAATCCTTTTATTGGAATATTGAAATTATGGGTAAATTATCCATCAGTTGTATGAATAGCTGTTTCTGTTGCAAAATAAATAGTATTCTAATATAATTTGAAATCATATATAGGTTCTGTAAAAGTATAATTATGTATCAAATGTAATTGTTCATTTAAAATATTAATTTTTCCCTGTTAAGATTCTGTGAAACCTGCTAAATAAATATTGTTATATTATTCCATTTTCTCAATTTAAAATTTTTACTAAGATTAAGTTTTTAATTAATCATCAAAATAACTTAGTAATAAATTTTAAGTTGTTAAGACAATTAAATGATCCTTGAAAAATCTCAAATTTTTAATTTCTAGATTTTTTATAAATTTTAACTCTCTACATTATGAACTTGATCCTTAGCTCAAAGTAACAATTTAAATTTCATTTTGGACTATACCAATAAGTTTATCATTCTAATAGCTAATATCATACAGATGATCCCAATTGACTATAATCTATTATAGTTAATTGTCTATCATATAAGTATGATGTGAAAAGATAATCACTTTATTACTAAATTTCATTAGTTTTATAGGATGAGTATTGCTAATTTAAAATATTTTGTGAACTCTATATGTTTCTGAGACTAAAGAAACTAAATTCCCATCAACAAGACCCAACAAAATATAATTTTGAGTTTATTCTATAGATACTATAGTACTATTAATGTTATTTACTAAATAATTTAATTAATCATTAAAATTATGTAATTCATTTTTAAACCAAATGCTATAGTGAAGTTTTTTATTAATGATTTAAAATGCACTAAGATGATTGATAATTTATTAAGATTAAAAAGTAATATTGGTTTCATTAATGGTGTATAATCTTAATTCATTATTTCCAAGGTATAGATATAAGGCTTTATTAGCTAGATCTATTCTACAGTCCTTGATTTTATAAAAGAATTCTTCTTAAAATATAATGTTTTCAAATTATTACAGGAAAATAACTTTATTTACAGTAATTTGCAGTAAGACCATGCTGGAAAGTTGATGAATAAGTAAGGTCTTCTAGTTTTTAATAACTTTAATGTCAGCAATGATAAATTAAGGAATAGTGTAAATTTCAGATGAAGATGAGAAGCTAAGCATAATCAAGGATTAATTTATGAAAAAGATCTTTCTTGGTCTCATTTCATTGGTTAATTTATATCTTTCTAAAACATTTTCATTAATTCCTTTTCTAAATAAACTTACAGGATATTTTTTATTATAACTAGCTATGAAACATATTTGGTTGCAAGGATGAATATCCACAATTTAACCAAGATTATAGAATTCTTTAACAATTTAATTATCTTTAACAATGATTGAATTATCATTGATAGAACCAAAAAATGTTTAGTTATGGAATTCCACCACACAACTAACTCTTAATTGAAAATTTTGATTGAATTCTATGATTTCTTAATTTTACATCTAATACAATTTATTTTCACTTTGTAATAAGAAACTATTTTGATACAAAAATATCTATTCAATTTAAGATCCAAATTCAATATGATATAATTCTTCGCATCTATTTAGATCAATAATAGTAAGTTATGGAAAAACAATACTTTAATAGAGAAAAAGAGGTTATGTTTTGGATATAGAGTAAATTTGTTCAACTCCCATTTCAATATCCATAGATTTACGAGAGTAAACAAGATTGCATTCCATCAATTTTTATTTAACAACATATGTTAATTAATTTGTGGGATTTGGTGCAAAACTGACAATTTTGTTTTTCTTGACTAAATTTTCTATTTCATCTATTTTGCACAATTAGTATTCATATTGATAATCAAGTACAATAAAATCTTTATAAGGGTAGATAGCTAATGGTATTTATGGAAGTGTAAATGATGATAGTAATTCTAAGTCTTAATTAACAAATTTGATGCAATTATCAATGGTAAAAATGACTATTACATTATCCTATAATAAGTAAATGGTTTTAGCATTGAATTAGTATTTCTAATCATTTATGTAAATAAATGGAGGGGAACAGAAATAAAGATTAGATCTGATTTCCAATGCACTTGTAACACATAATGACTCAAATAAATTATTTAACATTTAATTAATAATGAGCAATAATGATGGTTTTGATTATGAAGGTTTTTAACAAATCATGGATTTCTTGGATAAAAATCAATTATTTGTCTCCATTTCAGAATATGGATTTTAAGAAAACAACTAATATTTAAATACCGAATTTCCAATCTAAACAGCTCTAAATTTGCTACATTAAGGAAGAAATACAGAAGCAATACTTGCTTTGGAAGCTCATATTTAAAAATATAAAGGAAATGAAAATGTTTGGAAAGTAATAGGTAGATTGCATTAAGAAAATGATTAAGATGTATAAGCAGTATAGGCCTTCTTGCGTGCTTTGAAGGAAAGTCCAAATGAATTAGATACATTAATATCTTTAGGTGTATCTTGTGTAAATACTCTAAATGAGAAGGAAGCTTTATCTTACTTAAAATGTTGGTTAACAAAAAATCCAAAATACAATATAGAAATAGATGATGACCTAATTAATGAAGATATGCAAATTTAAAATTAAATTTAAGATTAAGTCAAATCCCTAAATGAAAAATTGATTTAAGCTTTTGAGGCTGCATATTTGTAAGGACCTAATGATTTGGATTTATTAAATGGGTTAGCAGTACTATACTTTATTGAAAGGAATTATGCAAAAGCAGTCGAGGTCTTTAAAAAGGCACTTCAAGTTGATCCTAAAAATTATTAGATTTGGAACAAATTAGGAGCAACTCTAACAAATCTAGGGGATATAGATTAAGGGATTGTTTGTTATCATAAAGCTCTAAAATTAAGACCTAATTATGTGAGAGCGATGGTCAATTTAGCAATAGGACATAGTTCTAAGACTGAGTATTCAGAAGCTGTTAAATATTATTTCAGTGCTCTTCTTGTTAATCCATAAGCTTAACATGTATGGAATTATTTGTATTAAGTATTTACATCAATGGGTATTTATATACTGTATGTAAAATAGGAAGAGTTGAATTGATAGAAAAAATAATTGATTAAGACTCTATATTATCGAATGTTGAATTCAATTTTATTCATCCTAAGGATTTAGAGCAATATGAACAATTGTGTAATTTAATTTTGTTTAAGATTTTATAGATGAAGAAGCTAATATTGAATATTTATTTAAGATGCCTGAAGTTGAATGGTTGTAGAATTCTTAACAAATGTTATGAAATTATGATATTTTCATTTATTTATTTTAGATATAAAATAGTTTATTTAATGTACAATTCAGGATCATCAATTAATGAAATTGAAATACCTACTCCTAGTAGGAAGAACAATTCGTAATTCCAATCAGAAAATGATAGTGATGATGTACAAAGAGATTCATAGCCAAATATTCAAAAAGCAAATTCTCATGAATCTTTGATTTGTGAACATGATGAATAACCACAGAAATTAAGATAAATCATTTAAGCTTTAGATTTAATTGGTATGCTCGGCTTATTAATTTATTGCATTTTAATACAATCATATTATTCAACATTTTATTTGATATGTTTGCTTTTAATTTTAAATTACTCATATATTAGTAGCTATAAAGGTGTTTAAGTTTAAGATGGTAAATTATATACATTAACAGAATTTGCTGTTTAATAAGAATAATTTCATAATACTAATTAGAATTAAGAGCAATCTGAAAAAAATTTTATAACTTAATATTGGTTGGTTCTTAACGATTTTAAGAAACATGTTTGGTTAAGTTTTATAATAGTATCTGCAATATCTTTAATTGTTAAGCTTACGTTATATCCTATAGCTAAAAATGGAGTAATTTAAATTAATATAGTAAGGGTTACACAATGATGTCAATCGATAATTTTAAGGGACTAGAAGTCTTCTTTACTGTAATGAATGGTAAAGTTATTGTCTCTTCTTCAGAATAGGGATTAGCATTTGCTCCTAATTGTATAATGTTAGCTTTGGCCATCATAATATACTATTTTAGAAATATAGAAATTAAAAAGGAATTCTATGAATTAAAAGATAGTCCTATTCTGACAAAGTTTTTTATAGTAAGACTAATTAATATTACTTAGCTCCTTATGTTGCTTAATTTAATAATATTAACTTGCTGTACCAAATCTTTTATAGGATTAATAATGTGGGGATTTTAATTAATATTATTATTAAGAATGTATAACAATCAATTGGTGGAAAAAATCTATTTTATCATTTTAAAAATAGTTATTATGGTAATTTTAGTGGTTATGTATTTTATCAGCACACCAATCAAGAAAGTCTTACTCTAAAATAGTAAAGCAGCATCTTTTACTCTTTAATTTACTGGTTTTTAATTATTTGGTTACTTTTCAAATTACGAAGCATAGGCTATTTTGTTTATTATATTCTCAATCATTGTACTTAATATGTTATGCTTGGTAAATGAAAAGATTAAAACATAAAATATTAAAAATCAATTCAATCATACTATTACTGAGATTTCATAATAATATCATGATTTTTAATAATTTTAAGAGCTTATTAAAAGTGATTTAGGTAATATTTCTGTAGAACTTAATGATTCACCAAAACAATAAAGAAAAAGCTAAGGAGAAAATGAATTAGCAGATTCTAATAAAATAAATATTGAATAAGTTGAAGAAATATCAAATAAAGATTTTGATGAATAAAAATAAAATAAATAAGAATAAAACGAATAAGAATAAAATGAATAAGAATAAGAATAGATTGAATCAGAATAAAATGATTAAGAAGAAGAATAAGATAAATCTAAAGATAACCCTTAAATAAATAGGCTTTCTAATTTCTTTATAGATTAATAAGCAAATACTTCTAAGTATTTTGATAAAATAGAAAAAGCTTGGTATAGTTCTTTAGAAAAAATAAAACTTGCAATCGATAGACCTATCATTTCGTTGATTATCTTGCAAATATTATCTTTAATTATAGTCATACTTTAATAAACTTATTTTTCTATTTTATTAGTATGTTGGCTTATTTTAACAGGTTTTACCTTAAATTTTAGAATAATCCGATTAGCAACAATATTTTGTAATATTCCATCATTATTAATTAATTTTTTTACTTTTTATTATAGCAATATAACAGGATTAGATAGACCAGATAATTTCTATCAATTTTGTCCTTCTAGTTAATATAAGAATATAGATGATCTACCTACTACTGTATGTTAGAAACTTGGTTTTTTTTATTAAAACAACTCAGCTGTCAATTCAATTATAATGAATTGTACTTTATGCTTATTTTTTTTATTCATCAAATAAATTGAAGAATAATAGCAATAGGAGTAATAATAACAAGATTAACTCAAAAATAATGAAATAGAGCTTAAATGGTATAATATTCTTTTGGCATCTTTTTTTAGAATAGGTTTTTTAATGGTAATAGTATTATTATATTGGGTTGGATTTAACGAGATAAATATAATTTCATTTATAATGATTTTTCTTTTGATAGTATTTATTGTAAATTAATCCACAAAATGTTTATATAAGGGGAGAAATGTACCTTTTTAATAAAAATATTGGTTAATTCTTCTAATATATATGAGTATATTGACATTAGTAAAATATTTATATATTTTATTTGGTGTTTCATCAAGTTACTTTGTTGTCTAGATTTTAGGACTTAATATGCTTAATAAATAATTAGTTCTGAATTGGCTTTTATTTTACATGGTAATAATTTAATATTATGGATTTAATACATCTATATATGATCGCTATTCAAATGTAATTTAAAATCATATTTTAGAGATTGATAGGAACTATATCTTAAGTTGAGAGCGTGAAATTAAATATACCAAATTTTAGATATCATTTTGGAATCTTAGAAACCTTATATGGTCACTCATTGATATGGGCAGCTTATGTTATAAATTTGTGTTTTTTGTTATTTACTCCTTATAGTTACCTAAATAACTTATTACTTTTATATATAGGAATTGTCTTCTTATATCATGTTAAATCAATCAATTCTAAGATTAATTACATTAATTTAAGACTATTATGGTATATTTATTTGTAATTGTTACTTGTAACTTTTGCTTATAGATACCTTTTTTCTTTTTTGTAACTATCTATAAAATTTATTAGTTTAGTTGTGTTCCAGATTTAAGTGAAAAATCAAAAGGGTTTTAAGATTTTTATGAAAATCTCTAACTTTATTATCAAGAGGCTGGCTTATATGCATATTCTACAGATAATTTAAGAATGGAGTATTTAGCTGACACATTAAATATTTTATTTGGTTCCTTAGCTTTGAATTAATTATCGAAATTTAAGAAATTACAAATAAAACAATAGAATTTAAATTTAAGTCAATCTAGCTCATAAAATGTCTTAGACTTAAAAATATTAGATTAATAAAAATGGCTTAAATCCATTTTAATTGGAATAGCTCATATTAATACAGATATAATTACAATATATATAGTAATTTCATGTGTACTTTATTTAAGATCAATTGCAGCATTTATATTACTATCATTATATTTAAGTTATTTTTATAGAGTCCATAACACAATCTTAGATATTCTGGATGATTAACAAAGTTTGTTAAAATTGCAAGGATGTAAAAATATTACATTAATTTAGAAATTTACCTATTAAAGTAATTATATCTTGAGTTTAAATAAAATATATCTCATATTGATGAACCATAAAAAATAAAAAGATTGAATGATGAAATTAAATTATTGCGATTAACAACTAGAATAAAACTTAAACGAAAAATTTGGCTATATTCATTTTATTTTACTGCTTTTTGTATTTTCCTTTCTTATTTATCGTAATTTCTATCAACTGAATCATTCACTAAAATCATCGATTCACCATTATGGGTAGATTATACAGTACTTGGTTTTTTTATATTTGGTACATATTCAAGATAGTATGTAATTACTAACTAATGTTATTGCGGTTATGAATCAAATAATAATGATTGTAACGAGATTAATTATGTTCAAACAGAATCAAATATGTGGTAAGTTTCATGGTTTTACTTATTTCTATTATTCGTAAATGTTATTGATACTGCTTGTACAAAGATTTTAGAGGATGATTTAACAAAAAATATTGAGAATCTATAGGAAACTTAAGAATTGAATAAAATCTAAGAATCAAAAATCTTAAATTATTCTTATGAAGAAAGCAAAGAGATTTTTGATTAAAAATATGATTTTGTAGCTTTTGTTAAAAGTTTTGGTAATTATAATACATTTGAAAGAGAAGTATTAATTATAAATTACTTTAAAAATAAGAGTAGGTTTGTTAAAATTTTACTTCATGATTCTTTATTTAAGATATTTTAAAGATTCCTAATTTTGCTTTATTTATCAAATACTTTGTTAGTAAATACAATATTTTCATTATTCTACCTTGTTATATCTGTTATATTATTTTAGATGAAGGCTACAGCAAAAAATACAAAGATGTTAAATTCTGTAGCAATATTCTCAATATTGTTTTAATATTTTCTTTATTTATTGAATTGGACTCCTTCTGATAACAATATACCTTAATTAAATAATTTTAAATTAATTCCTGAAGATTTTAATATAATGGCTAAAACAAATCTATCTGATTATTGGTTAGCCTTTTTGGGATTCGAGAGTACTGAAATTATGGATTGTGATCAATTAAGTCAAAGTTTATTTTATGATATGAAGTGTGAAACTAATAAATTGCTTAATATTGTTATCGTATTTAATTGTATAATAGTTTCCTTTATTTATTTATACTTTTTAATGCTAGAATGGTTTAGTAATCAAATCTATTTACAATCAATTAAAATGAAGAATGAATTTATCGTTTGTAAAAAAGTTCTTAGTAATCATAATGATAGTCAACTTATTATAAGTTATAACTTATGGAGATAGAAAAATTATACATTTCGACATATCATAATTTAAACAATTACAATGAACTATCATTTAATTCTATTTGGATTTATTTTATTATTATGCGAAGCTAATAGATCTATTTTTAATCTACTTTAATTAGTTATAGTGATAGGATTCTTATATGTGGTAGAATTCAAATTCAAATGGCCTTATGCTTTTAGTGAAAGAAGAATCATTAAAACTTTTTATCAAGCTATTTTCACTCTTTCTGCAATTATAATATCCTTATTCACATTATTGAAAGTGCCTACCTTTTTAGAATAATGTGTAAATACTTAAATAATAAGAGAAGGTACTGGTAATGGTTTAGAATTTTATTGCATGGAGGCTTTTAATTTGAAAATTGATGGATAAATATTCTTAATTTTTTTCATTTCCTTATATTTTGATTTGTAAGCATCTAATCATATGAAAACTACGTAGGATAGTTATGAATCCAATATGAAATTGAGATCAAAAATGATATCAAGAGGTCTTGCTTATTCGTATAATTACTAATAATATAAAAAAATATTGTAATTATAAGAAGAGAAAAATGTATTAAATTAAATATCTGAAACAATTGAATAAAAGATGACAATATGGAAGAAGAGAGTAAGAGAAATATAATTGAATAATGTAAAAAGAGAGGCTTCAGTCAAATTACCTTAATAATAATATCCTTAATTAACTGCAAGTTTTATGACTGAGCCAGAAACCGAAATTCCTCAAGATTAATCATTCTTTAGGAAAATCTATATCAAAATGATAATATGGATGAGAAATGATAAATAATCAATAAAATTTATGCCATTCCACATACTAATGGATTATATACTCTAATAAAATAAAAGACTTTAGAGACATGTTTTCATTCCATTAGAAAATCATCTTATGAATGAAACTGTAATGTATGAAGAAGAGATGAGAACTTTAGAAAAAATATACAGAAGATTTTATCAAGAAATCAGTAAAAATAAAGATAAACTTAATGAAGCGATTTTAGATAAGATTATTCAAAAAGCTATGGAAAAATATAAGAAATTATATAAACCTTATAAAGAGTAGAAATATATTAAATATATAAACTAAAAGTAAGTAAGTTATAACTTAAGCAAAGAACTTAGATTTGTTCATATAATAGATGAAAAAGAAAGAATTATTTTAGAATAAACAAAAGTAAAATATCCAATCAAAAAGTTACTTAATATGAAAACTATACATTTATTTAGTTTGTTTTTACAAGATATATTTAAATATTGTTTAATTAAATGGGATACAATAACTAATATTATAATTATTTGTTATTATTTCAAGAATTATGCTCTTTTAGGAATGATTTTACCAATAACAATGTTTACTTGGGGATTAATAGATGTAAACTCTAAAAAGTTGTGGATAATAGCATATACATTATACTTTTTTATAATTCTGATTATATTTGTGGATTCAATGTATGGAGTTGCTTATAATAAAGCAGGAGAACCTTAATAGTATATTCCTTGGTATTACGTATTAGATAATAGTAATACCTTTAGTTTATTCTATGAAACATTTACAATATGGATAATTACATTCTAGGTATTTTTGCAAAAGTCATTTGGCATATTTGATTAGCCTTTTACATAGATAGAGAATATATTTTAAGGATATATTAGATTAAAATTAAACAATTTTAACAAAGATATGGTAGACGAGATAATTTAGGAATAAGAAATATAAAGGTGTAGATCAAAGTCAGAAATAGCTAGAATGGAAAATCCAGATATAGAGAGAATAGAACAAGAAACTTTGTTATAAGGAAAATTATAGTTGGAGAAATCAAGTTTAGAAAATGAACCTGAGAGTGTAATGTTATAAATAAGCAATGATTTAGAAAGAAAAATAGCAGCTAATCCTGATATTTTAAGTGATAGATATTTGCCTGGATTTTTTGAAAAAATAATGTCTTATGAATTTGCAAGACCAGGATAAGATCTGTATTTAGCTATTGCATCTATCTAAGTTATTTTATTTTTGTATATGCTTTTTTTTTTTAATTTCATGACTGGAGAATCAGAAAATATTGAAGGATATTTAAAATATAATCAAGTTCCAGCTTAATTAGTATTAGCACTAGTATTTTAAATGATATTGATGATGATTGAAAGATATATAGAATTAAGAGGAGATTAAAAATATATTTCTTAAGAAAAAGTAGTATACAAAAAAAAATACAAAACATAGTTTGTTTAAAAGTATGTATTATAAATAGTGATTCTACTTTTGGTGTTCCTTTTTGTTTATTGTTATTTATTACAGCCTTGGAATAAAACGTAAGAGAATTACAAAGATTATAATGCATCCATAGTTATCTTTTTTATTTTCTTTTGTGTTTATTTTTATTTATCTGCTCTTCAATTAAGATATGGATATAGAGAGTTGAAAGTAAGAAATTAGTTTTTATATGTGTATAATTAACTTAGCTATTTATTCGCTTTAACTTTTTATTCAATTCCATTCTTATATGATTTAAAAGTATTGATGGATTGGACTTGTTTGTATACATCACTTGATGTTTTTTAATGGTTTATATTAGAAGATATTCAAAGGCAATTGTATTTTACTAAAATATAATCATCAAAAATCATGAAAAGAGAACTAGGATTATAAATTCCAAAGATAAGCAAATTAATTTTCTTTTTCTTTGTAATATTTATTTTACTTTGTATATTTGGTCCTCTTATACTTTTTTCTACACTTAATCCTGCTTCACAAGACAATCCTATTGTTAGTGGGTCTTTCTAAATCAATTTGGTTAATGTAGATACAAATTTGAATGTACAATTTTATGAGTCAAGTTAACTATTTGGATTAGATTTACCAATTTTAAAAGATGAAAGTGATATTAAACAAGTGGCTAAAAGTTATAAAATAACTTAAACATAAATTGATAATTCGGGAGGAATCCAAAGATTTTAACTATCAGACTTTTCAAATTAGAAGTGGTAAGTTTCCCTTCCACTCTATAAATAATTAATAAGAGAGTTGAATCAGACTTTATTTTTTGAAGAAAATTATACTTTCATGTTTAATGTAACATTTACTTTTCGAAGAAATTATCAATTTATATTACCATCTGTATATAAATTCTCTTATCCATACAATCCTGTAATAAATCAAACAGGAGGAATGAGTAGAGATCAGCTTCAATATATTAAAGATGCTGCCATGAGTTGTAATAATACAGGAATCATGTTGCCAAACTTTTATATAGAAGCTCTAAGAGTTTATTAAAGTTCTGCTACAAATTATAACACCACTCCTATTTATGATAGTAATCTTATTACAGCTTAAAATGTATTCCTCAATATTAACTGTTCTAGAGGAAATACAAATCCTTTAGAAGGAGTTTCGAATTGGGAATTTAAATATGCTGGAAATAATAGTTTAATATCTAATTCTTCGAATGTCACTATGGCTGATGGTTTATTATATTTTGTAGTATGCGATTAATATTCAGTCTTAACAAATGGATTAAGTGTAATTACTATTTATACTACAATAATACTTATCATTGCTGGTTGTATAAGAAGCACGTTCTCATCATCAGTATTTATGTTAGAATATTCATATATGGTGTAGCCAGATGATCTATTATCAATATGTTAAGCTGTATCTGTTGCAAGATAACTATAAAATTATAGAAAGTAATTATTAAATATATAATCTTAGAGAAAACTTATTATATTTTGAACTAATCGATATTTTACGCTCTCCAGAATTAGTAAAAGCAATGACAGGAGCTTGGTCAGAAAAGCTCGACATCTAATAAAATAACACAAATGAAAAACAAGACAGACAATTGTCAATTCAAGATTAATCCAATTAGGAATCAAAAAAATTAAAGTAAGACTGATTGTCTTCTTTTATAATTGCATGAGTTTTACTAAAAATAAATAAATTTTAAATTCTAAAATGTTTTAGTTTTTATTCTGAAATTTCAATCAAAATTAATGTACATCCATTCACTAAAATTATATAAAAATAGAATAAATCTTTTAAAGTTTTTAATGAATTATTAATGTCTTTAGGTTATTTAAAGAGACTATTCTATCTGTATAAATACAGAAATAATGAATTATAGGTTTATTTTGATCAAATATTTGAAAAAATTATCAATATTATAAGTTACCTTTTAGCTTTTGAATAAAATATGATAAAAAAAATTGTAAAATTATTATAAGCTTTTAAAATATTATTTTTTTAATAATGTCACAGATCTCAAAATATTAATTACAAGGGAAAATTGGATCTGGTGTTTATGGGGATGTATATAAAGCCATAAATACATAGACAGGTAAAATTGTTGCTATAAAAAAAATAAAAAAGCAGGTTTAACAATAATATTTATTTTAGTCTTAAGATTAAGGGATTTCTGCAGTTGCATTGAGAGAAACATCTATATTATAAACTGTATAATGTGAAAATATAGTGAAGTAACTATTAAAATGACAAAAGATTGATTGAAATTGAATATGTTTAGGGATGCATAAGATTAGTAATGGAATTCTATGATGTTGATTTGGATACATATTTAAAATCAAATAGATTAGAAATGAATAAGATTTAAGTAAATTATATAAGTATTCTAAATAGGAAATATTGTATGGGATCTTAAAAGGGATGAATGAATGTCATAAAAAGAAGTGTATGCATAGAGACTTAAAGCCTTAAAATATATTAATTAGTAAGGATGGTAATTTTTTAGAGAAATTCTTTATTTTTAGGTAAAGTTAAAATCGGAGATTTTGGGATGGCTAGATCCTTTTAATAAGTACCTGGATCTTACACATATGAAGTGATAACTCTATGGTATAGACCACCAGAGTTGTTACTTTAAATTTCTTGTTATTCAACAGCTATAGATGTATGGTCAATTGGATGCATATTTGCTCAAATGATTTTAAGAATACCTTTATTTGCTGGGGATAGTGAAATTTAATAGATGGTTTTGATATGCAATGAAAAAATATCTTTGAATTAAGATAATGCTTAAGTATTATCTGTATCTAATTTTGTAAAATATTTTAGAATTCTTTATTTTAAATTTAATTGGAACAGAAGTTGGATTAAAAATTCAAGAATACATGTATTAATGAAGATGGTTTGGATTTATTAAAGGTATAATATTAGAATATAACCAAAGAAATTATTATAATTGAATCCAGCCAATAGAATTTCTTGTTATGAAGCTCTAAAACATGTAATTATTACATATATAAAATGAGCCATTTTTTAAAAATATCTAAGAACCAGATGTTTAAAATTAAAATATGGATATATTGTCAGAGTATTTTAGAGTTTAATAATGATAAAGAAATTTAGTTTCAATTGAGGATGATTTCCTTAAATTAAAAAAAAATCAAATATAAAATATAATATATTTTAAAAAACAAGGATTTCTTGTTGAATAGTCTTAAATTACTAAAAGAGAATTGATGTGAGGCTCATTATTAAAAATAAGTATGTTATTATCTCTAATGGATTTTTGATTCAACGTAAAATTTTTATTTTATTAAAACTGGAATCCAATATTTTATTCTTTATATTTTCAATATCAACTTTTATTTCAATGTAAGTATTATATTTATTTTAAACTAAAATCTAAATATTAATCTTTTAAAATCTTTATTTTTGTGTATATATATATATATATATTTATATATATGTGTATTATATATATGTGTATTATATATTCATAATATTGATTCATTTTAAGTGAGTAAATATATATCATATTTATTAGAGTTAACAAGAATAATTATTATTATGATTATTTATTATGAATAGCAATATTGAGCACATTAAATTTATCATTAAAGATTTTAAAATTAATAGAAGCAAAATTAAAATAGATGTTTTTAGCATTGATGTTAGAGCCTTTTAAATAGAAAAATATAATTTGTATTGATGTTTGGGTATTAGTTAAAAATTTATAAATAAATTTTATAAACCACTAATACGGATTATAAGGATTCTAATTATTTAACTTGAAAGATATTAAATGACATTATTAATAATTATTTTAATAAATGGCTGCCACTCTTGAATCGATAAAAGCAGAAATACTTTCATAATAAGAGGCATAGAATGGAGAATTACAAGATTTAGATATTGAGGGAATCCCAATTACTCAATTTGATACTCAATCAGCAAGTCTTTTTCAATAACATTAGACACTGATAAGTTTGAGTCTTGTGGAATGCTAACTTAAAACCTTGGAAGGATTTCCAAAACTTACTAAATTAGAAAATCTAATTTTGGAGAAAAACTAATTAGATGGTTCAGCTATAACTTACATAAGCAAAAATTTTAAGAAACTAATTTGTCTAAGTCTTACAGATAACAAAATATCTACATTTGAAGTAAGATACGAAATATAAAAATTAGGAAGTGGAGCCATTGAAATAATTAGAGCAATTATAACAATTAGATTTGGCTAATAATCCTATTAATCAACAAACTGGATATTTTAATAAAATTTTTGAGCTCATTCCATCCTTATAAGTATTGGATAATAAGGATAAAGATGGTTAAGAAATCCAGTATTCAGTAATATAAATTTCTATTACATTAATTAGAGCAGTGGTGAATATAGCGATGAAGACGGTAAAGATGAAGATGAAGATGATGAATTTGATGAAGATGAAGAAGATGAAGATGAAGAATCTGATCCAAAGCCAGTAAAGAAGACTAAAAAATGAAGTTTGTTTGTTCTTTTTAGTTCATTTTATGAATGTGTTTTATAATATTTAATAATGATAAAGAATAAAGGAACACTATCACATGGAATTAATAAATATTAATCAAATAAAATTCAATGCATACAGAACTAATAATTATATCTCATAAACATTATCAATATATTAATAAAGAGTATATATTAAATGTGGATGTCTCAAAAAAATGACATTTTATCAATTTGCACTAAAAAGCTTAATTAAATTTTAAAATAACAATTAAAATATCCAATTCATCAGATTTAAATAGAACAATTTTATAAGAAATCGGATAGATTATTGTAAATCCTATTATTTATTTTCGTAGAAAAAATCTTTAATAAACAGGAAACAATAAGGTAAGATAATTAAGAAAAATTCCTATAAATTAAAAAATATAATTAATAAAGACATTAAAAATTAAATAATTATAGAGGAAAGTAGAAAATATATAAAATAAGGAGCAGTAGAAAAATTAGGAATAAGATGAGGATAAGATTTTGAATAAAAGTAGATTTAATAATAATTGGAAAATAAAATTAACAAAATTTTTGGAAATAATGTAAAATTTAAAGATAAAAGTACATTAAGAGGGACTTTGCTAAATTTATGATTATGAACAATTATATATCAAAATTTATAAATTTTGTTTTATTAGTAAATAATATTAATATTATCATAAAAATAAAATATTTGCATTCATTTTAAACTAGTGTTATTTGAACTAGTTGAATTAGTTGTATTTTCTGGATCTTACTTTTATCTGATAATAAAAATTAGAACAAAAACTCCACATGTACAGAGCAATATGATTCCAAAGAATATTATTGCCCATATTGGAATTTTATAAACAATCTATTACATTAAAATAATTATTACTTCTCTTTCATCATCTAAATTTAGATTACATAAACTCTCATAATCAACAAATTATTAAGAGAGTATTTATTTAAATTTATCATATTAACAATAAGTTCCTTTTTTGGAACATACTGGTACATATTCGCCATTATAAAGTATTCTCACATATAATCCATTTTAAGTGTTATTATACAACTCAAATATTAAATTTGAAGAAAATTCTATATTCTAAAATATTATTTAAGATACCTCTGTTATACAAGTTTCATCTGTTTATTGTTAATTTAAATAAATATCAGCTTAGCATTAAGCACTTGTTAAATTTAGACCAGATATAATCCCAAGCATAGTAGAATCATGAGAAGATGAGGCTCTGTATTTAACATGAGAGTGACCATTTATATAATTATCAAAATTTTCTATAACTTATTTAAGATATGGAGTAGAATAAAGTTTGGATTATTCCCAATTTTAGAATTATCTTAAGCTAAATGACAATAATGCAATTTAATCCATATAAAATAAGGTTTTTGCTGTTAATTTTGGAGGTAAATTATCACCGTTATATCTATTGCATGTAAAAGTATCCCTCCATTATGCTAATTCAATAATATCATGAACTTATTAATCTCCTGTTAGATCTAATTCTTTATTAAAATTTTTGAATAAATCTTATGTTTAATTTGCTGAATTGACTTTATTATATAAATCAGATTATTTATTTAGTTAAACAGTAGATCCTGTTGTTTTACAGAAGATTGCTAGGGCATAATCCTATTCTTCTTATTTTGTATGAATAGGAATTAGTGAAATCTTATTAGGTAGAGCATAATTTCCAATAGAAGGAGTTATGCTTCCTGGATTAGGAGGCAATAATTTATCTTGAGTTACATTTGGAATTTCAAAGCCTTGTGGATACATTCCCTATAAATTACTAAAAGCACTCATAATAGTTCTCAAATTGATATATTTTATACCTATTATAGTCTGTGCTTTCAATATAAATTTCATTTTCATTAAAAAAGGGAGACAAAAATTGATTATCGATTATATATCGTTATCTTAACCATTTTCCTAAAACATATTATTGTCTCATTCCTGCAGGTGTAAGGATTTATGCATCACCATCAACAGGATTCTTTTAATTACAACCCCAATTACAATAATAATAGTCTCTGGCTCCATGTCTCCAGATAGCTTAAACATTGATAAGAGTATCATTAGATTTGGCAATTGGAAAGCAGGCGTATAAAACTAAAAACAAAATATTCATAATATAATATTTCAAACTCTGGAATATTGTTATAAAGCATAATGAATTTATTTTAGATTTGAAATTTAGATTAAAAATGAAAATATTGAACACATAAAAGAGGCAATAGGAATTTGTCTATTTATGTTATTGTAATTAATTATAATTGATTAATGTATTATTTTGTATTGTATGTGTGTATTTTCAAGCTCTGTTTGGATAGAGGAATACTCTAAGGGTTGATCCAATAGCTCTTGGTGGGAGATTTCTACCAAAACGAGCAATTACAACTCCATTAGCTCCATGTGATCTACTAATACGTCCCCAAATTGTCTGAATTAAATTAATTTATACTCTGAATTTTGTGTTGTTCTTGAGTGAATGGGCTTTATAAATGTATGCAACTCTCTTTCCCCAGTAGAATCTGCTTGAAGCAACATCTTCAACATGTTGAATTTTGAGCAATGCTTAATTCTCATTTTATTAAACCTTTGATCTTCTAAAACCTGTGAATGCAGCTTTAACCCACAATCTATTATTAGTATTTCATCTCTACCTCACTGGTGCACTTTTGTTGGTTGTCTTAACTTTCTTGACTGTTTTTGTTGCTTCCTTCTTTTATTCAGCTTGACCCTTCATTAATTAAAATCTTTGTTATTTTTTTATTTAAAAATTTAACCATAATATTCATAATATATATTGAGTTTATAGCACATCTTCATAAATTATATATCATTCATTCAAAGATTCTGTGATAGATGTTGCTGCTTAATAGGGGAATCGCTTTTGTGGTTCTATTTACAATTCGCTGTAATTTAAATCCTATTAAAGCCCTAAAACTATTTAATATGACTTTTAAGACAATGCATAATCATAATCAATCGAATAGACTTTTTCTCCTAACTCCTCTGTCTATATCAATTATTATGTAATATTGTCTCCTGAACAAAAGTGCTCACTTTTTGGTATAGAAACATCGTAAATTGGACAATTTAAACATTTATTAAAAATCGATTGTATTACATAACTATCTTATTCTTTTATTAATATTCCACTACAAATTAATATTTCTAAATATCTTTTGTAATGCAATTTTATTTAACTTAATTCTTTTAAATCTTCTTACTTCATTAAATTAACACATATGCAACAAGATAAGTATGAAGACTACTAGATGATTTTCATTAAACTAACAAAATCTTCTTAATCATATTAACTAAATCCCTTCAACTCTTTAGTTAAAAAGATCAAAGAGCAAAATAATTTTGCCTAATCAATATGATTAGTATTTCTTCCTTCTACTCCTTTTTAATAAATCAAACTTTTAAGCACATGAGTTATTTCACTCCCTTATTAATACTTTGTTAAATTTATTATAAACTCTGTATTATCTACTGTTAAATTAAATCCTTTGTTAGAATTGATATTGTTGCTTAACATCATATATTGAGATTTTTCAAAACCTGTTTTTTTCTAATCCCTCTATTTCAATACTATTCCATTTCTATTCTAACATTGTCTTACAATCTTATTAATCCAAATCTAATTTTCAAATCTCTAAATAAATGCTTCATTCATCCTTGAACTCATTGAAAAAATATCTTAAATTGGATTCCCTTACAACTTTATTATAAACAAAAATTTATCAATCTCATGGGGTATCGATTTTATTAATTGCGAAACACATTCCACTACTTATTATTTACCTTCATGAGAATAATCAGGCATAAATATATATTGATCAATTAATGATAGACTTTTTTTAATCGAGAACTAAACTAATTTAATAAAATAACCTTTCCTACTATTAATTCTGGCTTACAATTCTATTTTAAAGTTTAACTTTTAATATAATTTTCAATCTCAGGATTTGGAGTTTATAAATAAATAATAAAATACGATGCTTAGGATTCTATATAATTAATTAGACTTAAAGGAGGGTTTTATGTTATTAATAGCACTACCTATCCATTTAATTAAGGTATTGATTAATTATAAAAATCATCAATCTCACACAACTTTTATTCGTTAAATTTCACCACAAAAGGAAATTGTTACTATTTATAATAGTGACAATACATCTCTTCCTTAAATTATTTTTATTGGATCTTGTATTGAAAAATATTCATCATACTAACTAAATTGTTTTATTATTTTCATCGTTTGTTATACACTTTCATCTAAATTTGATACTTCCATCATATTTGGAATATATTATTATTCACTTTTTTCCCTAATGCAAAACAACCTTTGCAGCCATCTTGTAAATGAATTTTTTTATGGTTATATTTATTAGTGAGTAGATTATCTAAATATTATATTACTTTTACTTAACAAGAGAAGATTTTGTATAATGAGGAGTAGGACGACTCATAAATTGATAATTATTATAATTTATTTATTATTCTCTGCTATTAAAATGTTAATTATTCCCACTATTTATTAAGATGTTGAGATCTATTTAATTTTTATACTTATAAATTAAATAAATCATACAATTGTCGAAATAGATCGACAACTATTTTACGATTTTTTGAATTTAAAATAATATTCTAATTAAACCAATTAAATAATGCAAATTATATATCAAAGTGGGTTTGCTGAAATATTGCACTTTGAGGTAATTTGTACTAATCTATCTTAAGTCTTATAAATTTCTTCTTATAAAATATTACTAACATCATCCTGTTTTGTATTTAGATGTTAATCTATGAATTTATTTAGATATTTGATAGTTTGTTTTATAGAGTCATATATAATTTTCATTAAATCTTTACTGTTTATTTATTAATTCTTTAAATTTAAACACTAATAATATATAGTTTCATTTTCGAGTATTATTTGCAGAAGCTATTCTAATACTTCTTGTACCTCTTTCTGGACGATTAGCATAAAGATCAAGATTCTCTTTTTTTAAATCCTTTATTTATTTTTTTAATCTTTCCACTTATTAATTTAATTGAAATTCTGAATAAGGAATATTTGCTTTACTTTATAACTTCTACTTTTCTAGATTATTGATTGACTAAATTTCATATTAAATATATTACATTCTATAATTTTTACTATTCAAATTATCTTAAAGACCATATTTTATTCAATTCAAAAAGAAGCAGTTAAATTTACTTGTCGCCCAAATAGTCGCTATCCTTATATTTTTCTCTAAATTAATGGGCTATTTCAAAAGCTTTTTGAGGAACCCACAATAAGCATTCAGGAATATCTGACTTTTAAGTTTCCAAAGAGTTCAGAAATCTCAAATCTCTATCCTAACTACCTAATAACTCTATTAGTCTTTAATTATCGCTTCTTAAATGTTCTACTTCAATCATAAAAGTAGCTTTTTGCTCAATTCATTAATATATTTACCTTCCTTTTTTTGTGCAAACTTTAAATTATCATTTTCATCCTTAAGAATACTAATATGATGATTTAATTTTTAATTTTAGGATTGTAAATCTATTACTTAGTTTTACAGATCTTCTACTTTTTACTGAAGAGCATAAGATTTAGCCTAAAGCTCAGCTATTTGATTTGATTAAGATTCCATTTAACTATTGACCCTCTACTTATTTGCTTAAAAGTTCATAAATTAAATTAGTTGTTATAAATAAATATAATAACTCAAAAATATACTTTAACTTTATTAAGTTTTTACCTATCTCTTTTCTTTTCTTGATCAATATCATGATATTTACTAAAATTTCTAACTTTATCATTGTATGCATCATCTCTCATTTTAATTATGTCTTCAAGAATGGAATTTTAGTCATTCATTTGATTTTTGAATTTATAATTCAGCATATATTAGAAAATTTGCTCATCCATTTCTTTAATTACATCTAGCACTCTTGCAAAGTGCTATAATATTTATTATTCATGATTATTACTGTATAAGTTTTTTCAAGAACGCTGAATTTGTGATCTTATTTTTCTTAATATATTGAATTGCATTCTTTTATAACTTTTTCAGTAATGTTGTGTTTTAGAATTTATATAGTTCTCAATGCTTATTCATAGGATGTTGTTCCAAATTTATTGAATGATTATTTAATTGAATTTGCTATGTGACTAATTTAATTAATTGTATACACTTTTTATTCCAGAAGATTTAAAATCTACTCATTTAACTATCCTTTGTGTTTAATAATCTATCGATTTATTTTTAAGTAATCTTAATATTTCTATGTCTTTGTAGTTTATATTACTGGAGATGATGGTAACATAGTTTTGTTAAATTATTATTTTTATCTTTTGGGTGAATACTACGTGAAGTTTCTTAATGTTAAAGGACTTTTAGTTTCACTATTATGTATATTAGATTTATTGTTGAATGCATTACTTCTCTTTTTGTATAAAAAGAAAATATTTTTATAATAGTGATCATTATTTTATTGATACTAATTATTTTCATGTTTAATTTTCGAAATCTACTATTTGAATAAGTCATTTTTACATTAATTTCTTCTTCCATTTTATCTTTCATTTATTTCATTCTCAATTTTAAAGTTAATGGTCGAACAGTTTAATTAGCTTTTGTTGTAATTAATTCGGAATAATCCTTATCATTTATTTCGTAATTTATTTTTCCATTCAATACGTTAAAGTACTCTTTATCCATTTTTTATTATATAAAATTATTTTTATACATTTAATTTAAAAATTGAACATCAATATAGAATTAAATCATATCATTCTAATAAATTTTCTTCATTTACTATACTTCTAAAGTTTCTATAAAATGAATCATCAAAAATCAAAGTATGCCGAGGAAATAAATAAACACTTTATTTTAAGTATAAGAATTGCTAATAGTTATATTTATCAATCTTAGTAAAATAAAATATAGCCAAAAGGATCTCAAAAATTAAATAGAAAATGCAAAATAACTAAAATAATAATTAATATTTAAAACATACTTCTTAATCTAGGATTAAATTTTGTGCTGATTCAACTAAATTCTTATAAAATTAGTCTTTCATAATTTCTATTATATTTGTTAGAATAGTTGACCCTTCTAATTCTAACAACGTAGAATTAGGTTGGATTGTAAAATTTTATGTATCTGATTATTAAACATTAACAGAATTCAAAATATAAATTAATGATTATTATAAACCTTACACTAAATTACCTTACATCACTTAAGGACAAAATGATTCTGTTTGCACTTTTAATTCATCACTCTAAAATTCACATAAATTTCCTGTATTTATGCTAGTAAAAAAGTCAAGTAAATACTCATCAAACAAATAATTATTGTTACTTAAATTTAGATTCTATTGTTAGTATAATCTTATTGAATTCAATGCATTAAAAATTACAGCATAAGTTTAATTTAAATCACTAGAATTCAAAAATGGATATCTATTTGACACTCTAAATAATATTTCTTTTTAAGCATATACAGCTGGTATGTCAACTCCTAAATCAGATAATTACTAATAGAATACTGCTGTTTTTTCATATTTTATAAAATACAACCTGAAAGTTAAAAATAAATATATGCTAAATGTAACAAAAATTAGAAAATGTGTAATACTAAAAGTTAATCCTAAAATAGGATTATTATGAGTTAGTTTTGGATTCAATTTTTTTTAAAAAAACGATTTTTATTTAATGTTTGATTTCTCTAATTCGTTATCAACTGAATCTATATCAATTGAAAATGCTTTCACTGCATCCATATCTTAATTTATTTGTTATAATAAATAAGATAATCTAATTTTCTCTTGTTCTATTATATTTAAATCGATTGAAGATATATATTTCATTATTGCATTTTTCTCATTACTATGACGAATTTACTGTAATATTATAAATAATGTTATCAAAAAATTCATACCTAAAAATGGAAAATAAGCAAACATCCATTTCTTCTTCTCTTAGTATGATCTCTCAAGAGTAATATCCAATATGACTTTATTTAAATGATCAAACATAGATTTTATTATTTGATAATCTTTATAAGTAAAATAATAATAAGGATTATCAAAACCACCACCAATCCCATCTAAATGTAATTTAAAATCATATTAATAATTTAATGTAATAATTATAACTGATCTTTTACTAACATTATATTCTTGTCCTGTATTGTTAGTATTTACATACAACATGATAGGTATATAAGTTATATTAGATATTTGATCGATTTCATTTCTTAGCAATACATCTCCCATACTTTATTTCATTTTATCAAATGATTTTATTAAATTATATTTAGGGAATATTTGCAATTAATTAGCATAAGTTTAATTAATAACTTTCCTAGAAAGCATTTCTTTGTAATTAATCTAAGTAAATCTTGATACTGAGAATGATTCTAATGGTCCAGTTACATCATATCTTACTGAAAGTAATTTCATGTCTGATATAAAACTTTATATATTAGATATTAAACTTAAATTCTATTTTAATTATGAATAATTACAGTTATTATATAAATTAAAATTAACAGGATGAAGAGAATAAAATTACAATTTGCTTTAATCAATTTTGATGAAGTTTTCAAAGATTTACAAAGAGAATAAATTATTTCAAATTTTTTATAAAACTTTGATTTCTTAATCATAGTAATAGAAGATCCAGAAACGAAATCTCTTATTTCATTTTAGAATGTAAAGTTTTTCTTATTTAAAAATTCTTCATCCATAGATTCTTTAGGACTAAATAATTTTTAATTAGCCTTAAGTTATTATTAAATAGGATTAGTTTGTTCTTGATCAACTAATAAATCTGTCATATAGAGTTTTGACTCTATGTGTTAAGTTTCGCTTTAATTTAAGGGATTACCTTTTTTTATTAAAGACATATCAAATATTTCTTAATATGGGAAAGCTTTTTCAATCTCTTCATCTATATCTTCTCTCATCTTTTCTATTTTTTACATTGTGAATTAATCATTAGTTTATTATCTCTAGAATATACTTGTTTCCAATCTAGAATCTGTATAAATTCTGTTATTATTTGCTCTAATATTATCTAAAGTAATCATGTAACACATATTTTCGTTTTCAAACTTTTTCTCGATTATTATATTACATACATAGTCTAAAAATCTTTAACTTATCTATTTAGCATTTACACTCAGTAATCTAATATTTTGATTAAAGAAGTTCTTTTGTTTTGATTAAATCATTGAGTCGAAATCAGATATAATATTAAAAATATTTCCTAGACTTTTTGTGGAGATAAGGCCATTTGAATATTAATTATTCCCTAAGATTTAAAGACTAATATTTTCACTACAATTAATAATATCAAAGTATTAATTAACCACTAAATAGGATCTATAATCCATTTATTCATAAAAAAATATTAGAAATGAAAACGTCTAAGAACTGCTTTAATTTAAACCAACCATCATTTCTATGGGTAACATAATTTTATCAAATAGTTTAAGAAATGCAAGGTTCTATTATTAATAATATTTATTTGTTCCTTCATCAAAGAATTATTCAATAAGTGTTCTATGTTATTTTTAGACATATTCAGGTATAAAATCAATGACATTAATTTCTAGTGAATTTTTCCATTTTTATCCATAAATTTATTAAAATTTCTTCATAGCTTTTTTGGATTACCTAACAATTATAATATCAAGATCTTTATTAATTTCTGCAATTATATAAGATGGATTTTAACCGAACATTTTATTATATACAGAATCATGAAATAGTTAATATTTCTCATCATTGAGTGCTTTATTTTTATTTAAATCGAAAGCTTCAATGTAATCATTCAAGACTTCTAATAAATAAAATTTTAACACGTTTTGATTGCTAGAAGCTAAATACAAAAATTATTTATACTTGGAAATTTTTAATATCTCTCAGTTAATTCAATTCTAAATTATTATAATTGTCTTATAATTTTAATTGGATAGTTAATATCACCTTAAAGTTTGTTTGAATGTTCAATGAAATAGTAATAGAATTAACTTTTATCTTAGATTGTCTTTTTTAATTTCATCTAAATATATTAATCACTATTCTCATTTATAGAGAACTACTTTAAAGAATCTGCAATTATTTTATTATTCGGATTTGAAAGAATCATTCTTTCCATCATTTAGATAAGAACATCATTTTCAATTTAATATTTCAAGAAATCTAAAAGACAAATAGTAGTTAAAGATAAATTAAATGAATTATATTTACTTTAATAATTTTCTTTAGAATAAGCTACTCTAAATATTATTTATTGTGCCTTAACATATTGTCTCCTTCTATAAAATATTTAGGATATGTCAAGTGCCAATTGTTCTATCTACTTCGTTCTTTATTCTAAAAGTAATTCTAATTTCACTTCAATAAGTTGTAATATTTTCTATTTAATATTCATCTCTTTCTTACAAATGCATCCTGTTTTAAAACAATTCTATTAATGTTCGAAAACTATAAGAATCATTTTTAATCTATTTTCCTGAATATTTCCATCCAAACTTTCAACATAGGAAAAAAGATACTTTAATTTTGTCAAATCTATTGTTTATAATGTTAGATGTTATCTTGTATATAAAAACTATAGGATATATATGATTACGAGAGATATTAATAACCATAAATTGTCATTTATTTTATTTTACGTTATAAGTGATTCTATGGGTATCATGAGTCCAAATGATCCAACAATAATAGAGGTCAATGCACATTTTCTCTTGGCATATATTTTTAATTCTAGAATTTGATAAATATGTAAGACTTGAATTATTATTGTAAGAATATTTTGTAAAAGTAAGCATACTTTCTAATTTGTTAAGAAAAAAAAAATTATTATTTGAAATATTCTTAATGGTTTTATGACATATTTTACTTAATTGTTATTTAATGGTAATTGAGTAGAAACTCTTAATATTAATCCACTTTAAAATATAATATCTGAAAAGATGACGATAGAAACAACTTCGATTATCATTATTGTTCCCAATATTATACCATACAATTCTGTAATATTCATGAAGCATATTTCTATCAGCCAACAATAAAAGGTCGACGAAACAAAATAATAATAATTACAAACATATTAAAGCATTCGATTTGATATTCTATTTTCATGAGGTTATTGATTCTTTGATTCTATAATTAAGTATATCGTAATTATTATCGTTACTTATTGAATCGCAAAACATATACTGAAAAATACGATTTTAGATTATTCATTTACAATAAATAAATATGGTCTCGATATTATAAGTAATGATTAAAGAGTTGGTTCAAATTATTTTTCTTAGTTATATACATGATAAAAGTTAAAGGCAATAGGTTGTACCTGATTTAAAATTATGAGAATGATTTATAATATCTAAGGTTAAGTAAATTCAAATTTTAAAAATGATGCAAGCAACAAAATCAATTCTTTATAGTAAGGTTCAAATAATTTGAGCATTTGCTAATTTTAATATATATTTATTAGATATTATAAATCAAACTTCCAACAAATTATTATAATTCAAACAACCTTCCTATATTTTATATTTTTATTATATTCAGAATAATCTTGATAACATATCAAAAAATTACCATAAATATTTTCTAAGGTACTATCTTATCAATTTTACTAAACAATTGAATATTAATTTAAGAAAACTTTAATTTTAATTATCAAAGAATTCACTTATATTGCCGATAACTTTTGACTCATACTGAGACACTTAAGAATATACTCTATTTTTTTTAATAACTTTATAATTTGAATTCAAATTTAAAATGTTTATTTGAAACTGAAAGAATCATTATACTTGCAAACCTTTTAAATTATGTAATATTTTTTCAAAACAATGTGCATTAAGAATAATGAATTAATATCTTTAAATAAATTTGCTAACTTTTCGCTTTTTCTAACTATAATAAATGATAAATAGTAATCTTTAATTTCAAAAATCTAACAAGATTTCTAGGTAACTGTTTCCATAATTATAATGATATTGAGGTTATGAAATTATTATTATAATATTATAAAAATTTAGAATTATTGTACAAACTATTTAACATAATAACTAAACTTTTATTATCAAATAAAAAAAAGGTAATTAAGTATTTTACTTTGATTTAAAAGTAGATAAAAATCATGTCAATCAAGTAGTTTTTCAATTAAAAAATTTTGAAAATATGATTAATGGTTAAGAACCTTAAAGTTTGAATAATTGATTCTTTTAAATACTTGGTTTGTTATATGATAAACCCTAGTTCAAACTTGAGTAATTTATTTTTAATATAATAATTAGTTTAACAAAACCTATAATGCATAAATATAATAAAAATTATATGAATCAAAAGGAAGGAATATCGGTATCGTTATAAAAATTCCATCGTAAAAGTGCATAATCTACTTCTGATGAACCTTAAATGGTTCTTCCTGAATTAAAAGGAAGAACTCTCAAAAGTGCTACTACTAAACCATATAATAATAAGCCTTTGTGTACCCCATTAAGATACTATGGTAACGAAAGTGTATAATAAAGAGTAAAATATATACAATGATTAGAAAAGAAGTGAGAATCATTCAGAATACACATTTATTGAAACGTACTTAGAAGCTTTATAACGATAATCTTAAGAAGAGAAAAAGAAAAAATAAATTCATTCCTTATAAATTAATAGTTTTCTTATATTACCTGGTTAAGTTATGAGAGAAAGGATTAAAAAATATGCAGAAATATAATAAAGAGAAGTAACAAGTAAATGATATTTAAATATAAGAGTATTTTGTAAGAAAAGAATAACAACCAAAATAATTTGTTTCTACTACATTAAGTTTAAATAGTTAAAACAGCATAGTAAGTTAAGGATGTAAAACTGATTCAATGCAAATTACATTCAATATCAGTTCTAAAATAAAGCATAAAGTTAGCTCGAAGAAATGGGCTATTTTTAAAAGAAATAAAGGAGAAACAAAATTTACAAAAATTTATGCATATTAAGATTAATAAAAAGGTGAGGTAGCATCTATTACAAAAGTGATGACTTGTTATACAACTTTGAAGTTTTTAGAAGAAAAACACATTGATATGGAATCTATAAGAATCAAAATACCTGGACATGCTGAATGCATAGATGGTACTAGTGCATTTTTAAATGCAGGAGGAATAATGAATGTAAAATAGTTGTTATATGCTATGATGTTACCTTCAGGTAATGATGCAGCATTAGTTTTAAGTTATTCAATTGCATTTTTATAAACTTGTGACAATATTTAAAGATATTGTAATGGACACTATATAGACTGCGAATTAGAAATAGAAAAAAATAAATTCTAATTAAGAACGTAATTCTTGTAGATGATGAATAGTCATGCTGAAAATTTAAAGATGGATAAAACTAATTATAATTCAGTTCATGGTTTAAATGATGCTCTTAATGTTTCTTGCGCATAAGATATCTTTAAATTAGCTGAAGAATGCATTAAAATCAAAGAATTTATGGAAATTGTTAATACAAGGTGTTTTAAAACATATGCAATGACTGATTAAGGAAAATAAGGAACTTATTATAAATGGAAAAATACAAATAAATTATTAAAGAAAGATGGTTGGTAAGGTATAAAAACAGGAATTACATCAAATGCTGGACCTTGTTTTAGTGGATATTATAAAACTGATGATTTTGAGGCAATTGTGATAGTCTTGCAAAGTTCAAATATGCTATAAAGATTTAAAGATGCTGAAATTCTGATAAAGTTATTGTGAAAACATTTAATTCAAAATTTTGAATATGAGATTATTAATTTACCCTATCTTTACAAAATCAATTTCAATTTTATTTTTTCTTCACATAATTATTATTAAAATTAAAATTTGTTGATACTATTAAATATTAATGAATTACCTTTACAGAATTTAATATCTTAATGACTAAAATGACTAAACAATTTTAATCACTATATTTGACAAATATTATAATTTCTGTATATAAGGATTGTAAAATTTAATTTGAAAGGAATTTGAAAGGAATTAGATCAATTCTTGAAATATTTTAATTTATAAAACTACTTAACAGAAAAATTTCATCTATTTCAATTTTCAGTTTCAATCCAATTTTATTTTTTAAATTATGGAATCTTTATAAATAACTCATCTTGAAGCACTAATAAATATAGGAAATAATCAAATTAATAGAATTAAGATTAAATGAAATTATAATTACAATATTAAAAAGAGATTTTTCTGAAAAAAGCCAAAAGATTCAATTAATTAAAGATCTATAGAAAACTAATCCAATTTTATTTATCTTAACTTTTTCATAAGGCTACTTTAATATTTTTGTTAGGATAAAGTTTTAAAAACAGAATAAGAATTATGAAAAGTACTATTGAAGGTCTGAACATAAGAGTGATATCTAAATTCTATCATTGATATTAAACAATAAATTGATGTTGAACTAATAAATTATTTATTTTATTTTAAATCCCTTTTAAATCACATGAAAGCTCTGGAACCAGTTTATTAAAAATGAATTATATGGTTGCCTGAAATATTAGATTTGGAAAAATGTTTTAAATTGATTCTTTTCTTGATATTATTATAATATTATTAGTTCTGTCGACATTAATTGATTAATTGAAATTTAATTGAATTTCAAAAAACTCTTTTAATTTAAAATTTAAATTATATTAGTCAAAATAGAAATTTATTAATTACAATCAAGTTTTTTTAGGTATTAACTTATGAGAATATCTAGGTTTTGCAAATTAACTGTAAAATATACATTAATTTGTCAAAATGGAATATCTAATTAGATATATTTTATATAAAATACCTCCAAATATTTGAAGTGGGAATATTTTCTTATGTCTTTCCTCCTACTAAATAAACAAATTGATAATCATCACTTATTATTGCATCAAATTTAATTGTTGGACATATTAATTCACCCATTTAATAAAATTATTAATCAGTTTCATCATATTTCTCAATTTATTTAATATATTTTTTGCCTGACTTTCCTCCGAATATCCATATTCCATCAGGAAGAGTCAATGAAACATGACTTCTTCTTGGATAATTAGGAGATTTAATTTTTTTCCATTAATTATTTGACATATCATATTTGAAACATCCTTATTCATCAAACATATACATAGAATTTGGTTCATTACCTTAAACTAAGGTGTGATTATAACATTTAATTGGAAGAGATTGTAAATTTTTAGTTTAATAAGTATCCAAATTGATTAGTTAAAAAATATCTTATATGCCTTGATCTGTTTTTCCTCCTGATATATATAATTTATTTCCTATTTATTTTGATGCTAATCCACTCACTCCTTTAGTAAGAATTAATTAAGATATTTTAGACTATTTTAGATTAGGATCATACGATTCACATAAAGCTGTTCTAATTCCCTCTTATTTACCTCCTATTAATAAAATTTAATTTCCATGATATGCAATTTAAAATCCATAACGATTTGATACCAAAAAATCATGTGAATTAGATTGTTTTAATTGTATATCAACCAATTCAATGAGATTTTATCTTTAACCTTTCAATAATCCGCCTATGATATAAAATTATGTTTAATTTTGAATTGGTATTTCTAACTTTGATATAGAGTGTTCACTTAATGATTGTTTATTACTAAAATAATCATTAATAATTGATTATTCAGGTGAAGCTTTATCTAAAATTGAACTTATATCTGTGGGTATGTCTAAAGTTATTTATTTAACTTCAGTTTTTCTAATTTATTACTTTGATGATTGCAAACTAAAATGAGGTGAACTATGTTAACTATAACCTTTTTTAGAAAATGGACTTGCTCTTGTTGTGTTAGGTTATTGAAATAATTTGGATGATACTCTTTTAATTCTATAATCTTGGTCTCTCTCTAAAATATTCAATGTGTTAGAGATTTATCTAACAATATCAGAAGTATTTCTAAATTACAATTACTAATATTAAACTTTAGGGGCTTGTGATAAATTATCATATTCATTTTCAAGCTCTTTAATTGTCTTACAATTTATTGTTTAAAATTCTCTAAACTTTTTTAGTTACTCATAACCAGATGTATTTTATTAATTCACTATATTCTTTTCTAATTATATTCCTCTTCCCTTATATTCATCAATTATACACTTATATAATAATTATTAGCTGTACTTTTGAATCCTATAAAATTTGTAGATGTTTCATTTTATGCACTTCAACTTACTCAATTAATTCTTAAAATTTCATTTATACAATCTCGATAATCTAAGAACAAATGGAATTTAACGATTAAATTTAAACTTATGACAATTTATAAATCTAATTATTCTCTTTTTAAAATTGATCATCAAGATTATTGTAGTTTTTTATGATTTTTTGAACTTTTTGCAATTATTATTTATTTTATTAGCTTATGTTATTTAAAGCCTAAAATCAAGAGAAATATCTTACTTTTTCAATTGAAATGATGTTTTATACCTTCAAGCTACATTTTATCATACATTCTTAACAGAACAATTATTATGTAGTTGTACAATAATCTAATCAATTCATCAAAGAAATTAGTTTACTTGTATAAATTAACAAATGTTTAGGACAATTAAATTAATCAATTTCATCTCCAGAAAAGCATTCTTCCTCTGTATCCATCTTGAATACAAATTAATAAATATATTATAACAAATTACTTCAAAAATAAAAGAAAAATAATTAAACTTATCATAAATTTTTGAAGTTCAAAAAAGCCAACTGATTTTAAAGTAAATGATCTGATTCTATCAATAAAAGACTTAAATTAAAAGCAAAAATTAATTCTTTTTTATAATTTTTGATTTCCTCAAAAATTTATCGATTTAAATAAGCTTTTTTTTCCTCTATATTATTTTGCCTATTTAAGAATGATAAATAAAGCCTCATAGATACTTTTAGGATCAATAAATGCACTACAGCCTAATTTATTTATAAGTTTAAAATTAATTTTGAGCAATTGAAAAAAATAATAATTAAAACTTAGGATAAAATGATAGATAGAATTTATTTTGGTTTTAGAATCTTATAAGAATAAAAGTATATATAAAGATTTGATAGAATGGTGTTAACTTTTGATTGATATTATTGAATAGATCATGCTCCTTTGAGTTATGATTTAACATAATCTTAAAATCTTGGTTAATTGAGCAATTCTAAGGCTTGATTGGCAGCATTGATTTCTTTGTTATATTCAGCAACGGTTGAATTGTAGACGTCAGTTGCAAATGCATAATCATCATTTTCAGCTTATAATTATCCGTTGAGGGTTGCTAAATCAGCATCGAGTTCATCGATGAGTTCAAGTGTTTATTCAATCTTGTCTAAATAATTTAGATATCTCTTTAATACTTGCATTAGCATCGATTTCAGCATTCTTAACAATAACAGCTCTTTAGAATTCAGCATGTTCTTAATTCAATTAGATAACTTAAGCATTGAAATCAACAACAGCTTAAGCTTCATCAGCTGTGATTTAGTTGAGTGAATCAACTAATTCAACTCTCAAATTATTGAAAGCAACAACAATCTAAAATTGAGAAAATAAGTTACATCTCTAAGAACACCTTAATCAGCAAAGTTAGAGTCGACAGTGATTTCCAAAAGTACTTTGACAAAGATTTAGAATTAATTGTGCTTTTTCAATGAGTTTTGGATTTTGCTGAGGTTCTTTTAAACCTTCTTGATTTAAGCAAGAGATGGGGCTTCGAGTGTGCTCAATAATTAGAGGCATTCATCGATAGCACTAATAGCATCATTGTGTTCTGCAACCTAAGCTTCAAAGGTCTCGTGATCGTTTTCTCTTTAGACTATAGCTTATTCAAGAGTTTATCTGTTGTGAGCAATGTTTTCTTATAATTATTCAAGTTAGGCAGCAAATCTATCTCTTTATGGGATGAGGACATTATCATAGAAATCATGAGCATTGAAGAGTTCTAAAACCAATCAAAAAATAATGGTACCTCTTTCTTTATCTTAGATTTCTTATTCAAGTCTATTTACTTCTCTATGATGAACGTCAGTTCTTCTGTTAAATTCGTGATGGACTCCAGCTAATTCTTCTTCTAATTCATCAACCTTAAATTTTAGAAATATGGGTTTACGAGTTTTTCAATTTCGCTGTTAAGTTCAGAGAGAATACCTCCAGTTGACATATGGAGTTCTGCATAATTCAAAATGAACTTTCCCCAACCAGATGAGTGAATTTAAGCAAGAGCCTTTTAATCACGGCTTGTCCAGATAGAGGATTAGACATTGATTGCTGTAGCACCAAGCACTAACAATACACAAAGAGTTAGTTTTAACATTTAATGTTATTATTATTGACATACGTCTTACGATTATTTTGTGCTAAAAAATGGAAAAACGAATATTTATTTTCATATATAATATAAATGAATTATATTATTATTAATGATCACTCCATTAACATTTCATGAATATAATCATAAATCAATAAAGCTCTTTTATTTACTTTTAGATCTCAAAAATTCTTGTACGTATTCTTCCTTAACCTATATTTCTCCAGTCTAAGGATTGATCAATACTCGTTTCTCATCACAAAAGTATGCAGCAGGAGTCAATTTTATAACGCAATGCAAAGGTATATCCAAAGTGGGTACTTCTGGTATCTCATTTTAGTGAAAATAAGCGTATAAACATCTTAAAATAGCTTAATGAGCTATGATCATAACTGGTTGTCTTGATCGTTCGATTTCAAATATCACTGGTTCTATTCTACTAATTAAATCTAAATATGATTCTCCTCTTGGATATCTATAACCTAATTTATTGATTTTTCTTTCCTAATAAATATTTATTATAAAAATGATTACTTAAAAGTCATTAGGGAATTTTTAAGCAATTTCTGTATAAGTCATTCCATCACAAATACCTACATTGATTTCATCTAAGGTTTTTAATTATAATGGCTAAATATCTAATTTTTATGCAACAAAATCAGATGTATGTACTGCTCTTCTCATGGTAGATGTAAAGAATATGATTTGATTTTTAATTTCTTTGCTAGGAAATTCTTAAAAGAAAAAGTCAGCTAACTTTTCTGCATACAACTCTCCTAACTCAGATAAATCAGAATCACCTCCAACTTTATCGTCCACATTGTACTGGCTCTCTCCATGTCTAGATAAGTATATTGGTCTTGGGTAGATGTGAAGATTCATAATAAAGGATACGATCTTGGACAACAGAAAGCCATAGACTTAATGAACTATAATCTAAGCATGGAAACATGTTTAGTACGTCTGCTCCGACGTTCATCGTCTTGATATATGATAGATTCTCATCATCGGTTATTGTTTCATATTACTGTTCGTACATCTAGATTCTATTTAAGAAATCAATTGTAGCTTGCTCAGGGTTCACATTATAATAATCTGGGTTATTAATCTTTGTCAATCTGATGTTATTTTGTATCACTTTAGAATCATTACATATGGATTCAATCCATAGAGTTTAAATTCCATTAAAAGACTATTTCAATTCCTTTTCAATTTAATTTCTTCTTTCTTTTGTGATGTTTGTTCCATCTAAAATTCCCACATCTCCCCCATCTTGAAGAAATTGAATCAAATCTTATAATGCCATTTTTGCACAATCACTTCTTGCTTTTTAAGCCTAAAATTATTTTCTTTTATCTTACTTCCTCATTATGAGGATCAAAAAATTAAGAATTGCATTCAGTACCACATATTTCTCTTCTATAATTTCCATTAATGAAAACTCTACTTTTATAGCCTAACCAATTGAAGTAACGATTTAATTTCCTTGAAATATATGTTTTCCCACGAGCTGGTAAGCCAACTGTACAGATGGCTATTTTTTAAGATCTATTGCATCCCTACATATTATAAAATTTTAATTATTCTTAGCCTTAAAATAATTTTAATGTTCAAGTGTTTTAAAAGAGATCATCAAAATCTTCAACAATACTATATAACTTTACAATCAACCTTCTAACATCAAAAGCTTGAGGGCTCCTTCCAAATTTTCAACATAGAACAATGATTTATCACTTTTAAAAAGAATTAAGAAATTTAAGAAAACTTACATACAAACAAAGAAAGAGTGTATATTAGACTAATTATATGTTCAGTTAATGATAATAAAAATGACAAATGGGAAATAAAAGTGATAAACGAAACTGGTTTTTATATATTGATCTATCAACCTAAATTACCATGAGTCTCAATTAATTCTATTCCTTTTATTAGGATTTTATCTGTTATCTATAAATTCTCTAATAATTTTTTATAATCATTCTAAAATACATTCCTTATAAGTAGAATTCCTATATATTCAAACACTACATTACCATCATTTTTCATCATCTCTAAAACTCTTGTATATAATTATTCTTCTGTTGAGGCTATTATCTTAAACAATCTAAAGTTACTTAAATATCTATACTATCCTTCAATAATTATTCTTATTTTATAAATTAAGCCTCCTTGCTCAAATAAACTCTAATACAACTCCTATATTTTCAAATTTGACAAATACTAAATTTTATTTTATAAGACATTTACAGATGAATTTGCTCTCTGTTTGGATAGCGATTTTGGTTGTGTTTGAATTTTGTAATATGATTTCTGCTATTTAATTCGAGTGAATATTTTTTAGTTTTCATCTGTTATCTATTTTTAAAATTCTTTCCTGTTCCTATAATTTAATGCGTATTTTTGCGGGGTTGTAGAGCAGTTTCTCTTCTTATATGTACCAACTATTTTTTCAAAAAGCAATTAGTTTTCTTTTTCAATTTTTCTCTCCTTCTCTACTTTCATATAGTTCTAACGAGCTACCCTCGACTAGATTATGATATACCTCTTTATTTTTATTACGAAATAGGATTCGGAAACATTTATTTATTAAATCAATTCTCAAGCTTTAATAGAAGTTAATCTGTAAGTTCAATTGTTTTAAAAAAATATATATATAAGATATTTTACAAGATACCCAAATATATATTTAACTTGAATAAACCTCAAATTATAATTTGAATACAAACCTTCAATATTAATATAAAAGCTTAAGAACTTACTTTTGGGATCTAGAATAAGTAAAACAATAAATAATTATTTTATATGAATAATTAAATTCATTGGAATTGTCAACGAAATGGATCAATCCTTTTTTAAAAAACATTCATAATTTCCATATATTATAAAATTATGAATTATAAAATTTAAGTGGTTTAAATAATTAACATAAATCTGTAAATAATAATTCTATAATTAATAGGAATAATTATAACAAAATTAGTTCTATCAATAACCATAAAATCAAATAAGTTAATATTCATTTAGCTTGGTGACAATTTTAGAAGTTAAATTTTTTTAATTTTATTTATACTTAGTTTAAAATTAAATAAAACCAAATCAGATAGTTCTTTAGAAATGATAAAATGAAAATAATATAGGAAGAATTCTAGAACAAGTACCACTTCAAGAAGGAAGAAATTTAATATAAAGAATTTGAAATTATTCTTAAATTCAGAAATTGTTTAAAAGCATTTATTTTTTGGATGAATTTATAAAATTTAGGAAATTTTTTTATTTTGAATTTAAATAAAAATGAAAAAATAGAATCAATAAATTGGATGAAATGGAAAAATGATATAAAATAAGCCGAATAATGATTAAATTAATTAAAAATCAATCTTCCCTGATTGCCATAAGCAATTCGATACCATCTTCTTTGTAGATTGGAGCTATGGCGGCATATAGTGGAACTTCTCTGAGCTCTTTTGAATCAAAAGCGATTCCTTAATTCTCCCCATTTATAGAAAATGATAACTAGCCCTTTTATAAATGAATTAGTAATTTTATACATCAATCATATTAAGCATGACTCCTATAGTATCTCCTTTCTTGTATTATTTGCCATACTTATTGCCACTAGAGTTAGAATTGTGTCTCAATTCGCCATTATAGATAGCCCATCCTTCTTCGTTATCACTGAAAGCTTGCTTAGGTGGAGCATTGAGTTTACATCTTAGAACAAACCATTCTTGGTGCATACGCCAATCTTAATCAAACTGCCCTTCAAGATTTTAATCTCATAGTAATATTTATATCCTGGAGTAAATTCCTTAAAGTAACAATCTTCATACCTAATCACCAATGGCACTTTTAAATCCAGATCCATCAGTGGCTATCACTTACAGTTGGTCTTAGCACAATTTCAATTTTGTACTTGTACGATTAGGGTCCCAAGAAAACAGAGCTTAATTAGTAATGATTCTTACGTAGAAGGTACCCATCTGGGTATTCCATTTTTATATTTTTTAATTTAATATAAAAGCCTTATATTGTAAATTTTTTTGTTTAATTTTCTCATATTAACTAATTCACATTTAATACAATCCATTAATGTGTTTTAACCTAAAAAATTCAATTCATATAAGCAACTAACATTATTACTTTTCCAAATTTATAGTCAGATCTTCATTTGCAAGAAGAGTGATGAATATTTTTAGAATATGAAAACTGTAAAGTAATTTGAATTATTCCTAAAATAGATTTCATAAAAATTTCTTGTATACTACTAAATGTTTTTACAGTAGATTGCATAAAGTATTGTTAATATAATATTATAAGTCTATTTTTAATATTCAGTATGATTTTTTAAAAATGGAAAAGTTAGACAAATTTAAGAATCATCTTCAAGGGAATAATTTTTTAATTTCAATTTTAACTTAATACATATTCAATAATTATAGATCTTATTAATTATAAATTAATAATTCTAACTTAATTTCCAAACTCTTATTCATCTTCACAAAAAAATAAATTTAGTAATCTTTATAATTTATATTAAAAAGTATACAGCGGATTTCATTAAATTTATGTCAAATAAGGTCTTCGAAAAACAAAAACTGATTATTAACAAAATTCATTTTTATCTAATGAAGACCTCTTGAGCAATAAATAATTGAAAAAAAATGATATCATCTTTTAAAGAAATCAATAGGAATAGGTTTACACAAAATATTAGTAAAAAAAATCACATGAACTTAGTCTTATTATAGATCATATTTTAATGCTAAATATTTTCAAGATTAATTTATAATATATCATATAAATTTATACATCAACAAATTTACAATTTAAAATTGAGAAATTGAAAAATCATTATAATTTATAAGCATAATTAAGATTAAATTGAACATATCATGTAGTATTATAAATCAATTGGATTTATTAGATTTAGTTGATGATAATGAGATTGAATATTAATGAAGAAAAATTAAATATTAATAAAAAAGAATTTGATATTAGAATAAATAAATTTGAAATTTTATACAATATAAGATATCAAGGATTGGAGATGTCAGATAAATATAGAAAATTGCCTAAATTAAAGCAATAAAGCAAACAGTATCTTGTTATAATATGTTATTTAATTTATAGCAATAAGATTGAAATAAATGTTTTAGAATGGAATATTGGTGATTAGGAGAATTAAAATGGTATAATAAAAATAATTTCAACCTTAGTCTATGTAGGTGAATTATTATAATAATAAAACATTATATATACGAATTTTAAACGAAGAAATTTTATTCCGTTTTTGGCATTATTAAAAATAAATATGAAAACATTCGTTGTGATTTGCCTCGTAGCAGCTGTATTTGCACTTGACACAAACAAATTCGCTGTGCTTCTTTAAACAGGCACAAGAGGAAATGATGCTGTTGAATCCGTTTACAATCTCTTAAGAGATTTGAAAACAGAAAATGTGAATGTGTAAGCTGCTGCTGACAAAAAGAACAATACAGATGAAGGTATGTTATATTTTTAATTGTAGAAATCTTTTCATAAGTTATTGGTGACTTGACAAACGTAGCATCACTCAATAAGTAATAATGGGAAGCTCTTGGTGCAGTTAGAGTTGATGTTGAAGCTTAAGTCAGAGTAAGCAAAATTATTAATCCATTAAGGATGGATATTAATGGTTAGCCTGGGCTGAAGCTAGACTCGCTGAAATCGTTAGAAGAAATAATTAACTCCAAGACTAAAGATGTTGGGCCAATGGTCTTTTTGTTAGATCCCTCGCTGATCATGCTGATGCCATCGGAGTCGTCTAACTTTTATAATAAGATGTCGCTGGATTCTTAACAAATAATGCTGGAGTCGAACTTGTTGAAAAAGCTTAAACAATTGCCGATAAATTATCAGCATACAGTCACTTATTCTAATAAGATGCCATCTAAAAATTCTAATCACTTGCTGAAGTTAAAAGAGATGGTACAACCGGAGAATAAGTCCTCTAAATCTTATAAGATTTATAAGTCGAATTAGAATCAACTCTTGCTACCTTATAAGAATAAGAAATCCATGCTGCATTCGCTCTTGCCAAATACGTCTCAGATACTAATGCTGAAGTTGCTTGGTTGACTTCTGAATAAGAAAGAAGAACTAACCTTGTCGAGAAATTAGAAACTGTATCATATATTTTATATTTTATAGCAACTCCCAGCTGTTCTTGCCTAATAAGCTAAAGCCCTTAAACTCTGGAAAGATTCTTTGAACGCTGTTGCTGGAGCTACTGCTGATTTGGAAGAGAAAAGAGAATTCTATGCCTCAGAAACTGTTAGAAGAGCCGGTACCCATTATAACAATAATCTATAGAGGAAAACGCCATTATCGATGTTGTCATCCAATTGTTCAAAGACTAAGTCAGATCCTTAGCCTCATAAACCAGCCTTGGAAGAAAATGATTTCCATAATACAAATACAAATATATTCAATTAAAAAATTTATTCATTTGACTTTATTTCTTTTTTTCTACTCAATATTTTTATTTTCATTTTCAATTACTTTATTAATATTCGAAATATAGTCATTTCAATGTTTCAAGTATGTTCAAACACTAAATTAAGATCTCTAATACTACTTTTTATGTTTATAACTAGTCTTAGACTTTAACTTATGATTATATTTTATTGAAATTACTTGATAATAAAGAAAAATTCATAAATTATACTTCCTAAATTTATAACTTTTACATTTAATCTAAATTATAACTACTAAAACATTAATTATGAAAGTTCGAATAATCAACACTTAAAATAATTGAATTTGTTATAGAGAATTATTTAAAATTTTAATTCTAGATTAAAGTTCCTAAATCAAGTTAATTCATCAGCATGAATAATTTATTTCAGAAATCTATGAAATTATAATTTATAAATTACAATATTAAAATAAAAAGAAGTTATTAATTGAAAACTCCAACTAAATGATATTCATAGATATCTTCATAAATTGAAATTCAGTAAATTTAAAATAATATTATTAATCTGTTTAAAGAAAACGTTATTTTAATAATAGCATAAATGTTTTTCTCATAACTTCCAAAAGAATATATATTTTTATATATATATATAAAACTTATCTTACCTTAAATAATTTAAATCTCAGTAAAAATAAAAAATTATATAATAAAATGAACTATTTTATGTTTTTATGAATCGTTTTACTAAATTTAGAATTCTAACATAACTTCTTAAACTAACAATAAAATATTACAATCTGATTATTTATATAATATTCACAAAATTAAGGTAATTAATTTAAGAAAGTAGTATAATAAAATGGCAGTTTAATCTAAATAACTTATTGATTGAAATAAAGCAACGAAGATTTAATTAAAAATTTGTTTGCAAAAGCGCTTTTTTGTAATTTAAGTTGGAAAAATGATTTGTCTACTTTAAGAGTATCGCTATATATATGGAGATTATGTAAATTGGATTCTTAATTAGAACTTGAGCTCTAAATTTAAAATAATTTATTCTCTCTGTTAAATAGTTAATTGACATATTTCAATTGATATTTCCTGATTAACTTTAGTGTACATAAATATTTTATTCTGAAAAACCTTAAAAAATCTAGGATTCATTTAAGATTAAAGCGATACGAGATTTTAAGTGTATAATTGAAGACGATTAATTCTTATAATATTGTGATTTAGTATGATTTGAGTTATACATATATAGAATTATCTATGAAATTTTTTGATTAGAAGAATTAATCATTAACTACTTAGGTTTAAGCAGACAGTATTGAACAAAATTGAGAATTATTTTATATTATTGGAATATTAATATGGATATAAAAATATAAACTAAAAGTCAAACATTCTTAATTAATATTGAAAATTTAACAACTAAAGATCTTAACTTTGAACTTAAAAGATTGGGAATAGAATTGAAAGATATTGTGATATAGTAAAATTTTGAAAGCATACTTTTAGTTTTTATGATGGTGACGGTGATAAAATTGTGATTATTGACGATTAAGATGTTTACTATGCATTTGAATAAGAAAAGAAAAAAATTAGAAATAGAATAAAATTTTATGTCTACTATAAGTTAAGAGAACCAAAAATAGCCAAAACTTGTTTATCAATAAAGGATTAGAAAGAATCACCTATTACTGATGAAAGCGAAATAATGAGTAAATCATCCAACAATTCATAAATTGTTGAACCATCTTCTCCTGTTTTTTAGAAAAGAGAAGAGAAATTATAATTTGTTATAGAAAATTTCATAGATCTTCTTTTGCGTGAATAGTATGAAATTTGATTTTATATAAATATATATTTATGACTATAATCCTGTATGTTAAAATAATGTACTTTTGTGATGTATGTATAAATCATTTTCTGGCTGCTAAAGCTACTTAAGTTGCAATTCTATTTAAATCTTATTATCCTTCTTTGGTAACAATTCTTGAACCCTTCTTTAACAGAGATTTATTATCTTTCTTTAATACTTTAATTGATTCTAATTATTAGAATAAATATCTAATAACTTTTCCTGATCCAGATTCATGTTTTCCATTATCATTAACTGAACCAAACATATGGGTCAGATTTCCAACACCCTGAAATTTTTATAATTATAAATACCCAATGGCCTCTAACATAAATTTTACGAGCAAGTGCTGCAGCTCTAACATACATCCAATCTTAGTCAATAGGTGAAATTTCTTTTCCAAGTCCTGTTTTAACAATTGAAGCCCATTCTGGAATCTTGATCTTGTTATTCTTTTTCAAGTATTCTGCATAAGCACGAATGAAATCTTAAGCTGGTACATCCTTTCTATTAATTTTATGATTTTACTTTGACTGTATAGAATGGGGCTGACATTAAAAAATTAAATTATTTTTTGAATATTTGGAAGATTTTAATTAATAAATACAAACAACTTCTTAAAATACTATCAATCTCATCTTCTTTCTTTTATAAAAATTATGAGTGTAAATAATTTTAAGTAGTATTCAGAGAAAGTAATTGAGTTATAATAAAAAAATTAAAAAAGTTGATAATGTTTGATATTATTTTGTTTATAAGTCTGTTGAGAGAATTTGTATATTAGCTGATAATTTAGGAAATGTTATGATAAATTATTCAAACATTCAATTTAGACTTATTATTTATAATTAATATTACTAATAAAAAAGAATAAAGAATAATTGTTCAAATAAGGGTAAATAATATTTTAAAATTTTAGAATAAAAGTCTCAATAAGAATAAGAATGAGATTCGAAATGTTATCAAAATACTATATTCAAAAGTTGATTATGTTATGTTAGTAATATTATTAGAAAATGGGGATAAATATTTATAAATTAATTGCATACATAAGCATTTTTCGATCCGTTTTTAAAACATTAAATTAAATATATGTAAAAATTAGCCATCTTGACATTGGTTCTTGCTCTTGCAGCTTCCAAGTTTGTAGATACACATGCAAGCTTGGCTTAGATTGATTCTAATCCATTTGGAAATGTTGTGTTGTCAGCAATCAAGGCACACTTATAAGCCTAAACACCAGCCAATGAAGTTAATATGTTATTGAATGGTGTTGCTGCTGGATTATAATAAGACTAAAATGACCATGATCATGCTTTTGAACTTGATACCACAACAAATAATAGAGTAAAAATATCAAATTATAATAGATTGTTGAAGATTTAGAGAAAGAAATCTTGTATCACTAAAATCAAATCTCATCAAACACTTAATTGAGAGATGACACAATTGAAGCTTTAGCTGTATCTGAAGAAGACATTAGAGTTGTTATTTAAGACATTGCAACAAATGAATAAACTTATGCTAGAGAAGAAGCCACAAGAAACTAATAACATGAAACCTTTGTTTCCAAGGTTGCTGCCATTGATGATGTTATCGATGCTATTGATGAAGCTGCCAAACTTATCTAACACTTGAGCTTAGGTGCTTCATTTGTTTAAGTTAAATCAAAGTATGAAACAGTTCACAAAAGACTTACCGATAATACCTCACACAGCCAACTCTTATAAGTAATATTTTTCAATCTATTCTCTATTCTAGCCAGTCGTTATTGCACTTACTGAATTAGCTACTCACGGAGTTAACTAAAAGGCCTTAACCAAAATTGCTTAATTATTGAGCGAAATTAGATAATAATTAGTCTAAGAAAAGGCTGCTAAGACAGTATTTATTTAAATCTAAATAAATAGGACGTTGAAGAAAGATAAGCTGCTCACTGGGCTGAATTCAGCGTTCATTTGAGCAATGAACATACCAGATTGGTTGAAAGAAAAGCTTAATTGGAAGTCTAAATCTAAGAATAAAAGGATACAATTGAAGATGCTTAATCATGGATCGAATTCCACACCTTAGAATTAGAAAACAGTGAAGAAAGACTTGCTGGATAATAAGCATGGTATGCTGTTTAATCAGAGATCTATGAGACCTAAACTGCTGAAAGGTATCATTTTTAATATATTTTTTAGAGCTGCTTAAAATGAAATCGTTGATAGACTTTAAGAACACATTAGTGAGAAATTATCAACCACTGCTCAATTCATCAGCAAAAGAAATTGATTTATTAAAAATAATAAATTATGAACAATAGTTCTTAGTTCAAATAATTTAGAGTCTCAAATATCTTATTCTCTCTACGATTTTTATATGTTATTTCTAATTACAAACCCATTTCATCATTATATTAAAGATAAAGATAAAATTTGGCTGGGTTACAAAAATGTTAACCTTTTTTTATTGTTTATTTCATTCTTAATCCTATCTTCGAAACAAATTGAAATTTTAAGATAATCATTTTCTTTATTAACCAATTTATTATGAATTTGTTAATTATAGAATATATCTTATTATTTATTGCTTAAGATTAGGAATAAATTTTAGTATAATTATTCTATTGTGAAATATAATAAATTGAAATAAAAGTATAAAGAAAGTTTATTCATTTCTTATTTAAAATCATGGAAGTTCATTTTTTTGCACATTCACAAAAGAATTAAGAAGTATCAAAGGTGAGAATTAAATTTGAATAAATCTATAAAAGTGATATAATTAATTTCAGAAAGCCCTCAATTTTCTTCTATTTTTTGTTATTCTATCTTTTTTTAAATTTCCATTAATGATTATTGCTGCTTTTCAAATTACCTCCTTATTATTTCTAAATCATCCCTTGAAACTCTCTTTAATAAATTAAGCCACTTAATTTCCAGGTTAGATAAATTTTGAACTTTTTCTTCTATTTCTTGGGAATATGCTTGAGAGTAAGCCTATGAACAATTTTTTGAATTCATACTCAAATTTACTATTCAAATTAATTATTTCCGAATTAAACCTTAATCAATGACATATAAATAAAATCTGATAAATCATATAAAACAAAAGTGAATCCTTAATTTTATCTTTAAGATATAATTTCTGATACTGAAATTAGAAAATTAATTACGCTTGTGTATAAAAATTAACAAGTAAATTTAGAAGTAGGTGTTTAAGTATTTAATTATAATATGATTATTTTATTGCTAATAACTTTTAAACTTAAATCTTTGTCAAAATTCAACAAATAATAATGTTATTTAAAGCTAAACATTAAAGTAATAAAAAAATCTCCTATGAGTCTAAAAATAATTGTGTTAGAATAAGTTTTATTAAAGATATTATAATCATATTCTTAACATTGTTAAAATTTTGATTATCAGAATTTATTTCTGGTTGTTTAAGATCAATCTATATAGCAAATCAAATAATCACCTTAAATATTAAAAACTAGATATTTAAGGAAAAAATGATTTGTAGTAAAATTAAGTTTAAAAAAAATTATTGATTGAAATTTTATAATATACAAGTTTACTCAAATCTAAAATTTTTAATAAATAACAACTTTAAAAATAAAATAAGATAATATGTTTTACATGATTGATTTACTAATTCATTATTTATAAGTAAAATCAATTTAACACACATTTTATATTCATTAATTAAGAAATACTTGATTATTACAAAAAGAGAATATTCTTTTAAATTAAATTTAATGATTATTAACTTTCTTAAATGGGATGAAAGATTTATTTTGAGTAAAGTTTCTTGATTGATTAAGATGATTTAATGTAAGTTTATAAAATAATTCAAACAGTTAAATGATGTCTATTAGAAAAACTGAAATTAGTTCTTGTGATTATTCTTAATAATTAAGGGAATGATTATAAAGAGTGGGATCAGCAATTAAAATATACAAAAGCTGAAGCCACAATTTTTTTTTCAAGTAAGGCCAGAAGGGAAAGCTAGTATCTTAATTCTTTAAAAAGATTATTTAAATGCTATGCCGAGCTATTATTAAATAAATAAAGCAATATTTATTTATTTATCTTATAATTAATAATCTTGAAAAATTCTTCAAATAATAAGAGTAATTAAGCAAATAAAAATTGTAAATCAGTAAAAGAGAAATTTTATAGTTGTGTCATAATAAATTTTAGATCAGCATAGTCAAAATGGATTTGAGCCTAACGTAAATTTCATTCTATTTCATCAAATTCATGTTAAACAATTTTCTTATTAATTATGGAATCTAATTATCCATATACTTCCTCCATCTTTGAAGGAAAATATGTAATAGTAGAATTTCTTTCAATAAATTTCATTAATTTCAAATTGTCTTAAGATACTAATTTATCTAATCTAAGAATAGCTATATATTATACTAATATATGAATCTTAAGGCAATTAATAGAGTTTATTTGATTATGGATGAAGAACACAATAAATCAAATTACTTTATATGTGGTTAAATCAATTACATGGATTATTGATAATATACTTAGTCTACTTCAAATATATGTGAATTTGGAGAAGAAAAAAAGTTAATATTTTTTGTTCATTTTTTATCTCTGACTAAATAATAAAGATCTGCTTGAATTTAAATATAGTATTTACTGTAAAAACATCTTCAAAAATTAAAATCATTTAAGTAATGTATTTAGTCGGATGATAATGAAATTTTAGAAAGAAGATTATTTGAGACATATATAATATTGATAAGATAAACTAACTTAGTTATAAATTTATATATTAAAAACGGAAATGAACTTATTAATCATTCTAGGTTTGATTTATTTGTGTTAGGCGGAACATTTTCTATACGAATCAGAGACAGGAGTTTCAATCCAAAATATCATTAATAAAGATGTTGATATTAATATCAAATTCAAAAAACAATTCACAAGAATCCCAAAGATAGCATATTCAATTGGCTTATTAGATATGAGTGGTTCTTCATTCATGAGTGAAATTTTGAATGTAAATTAATAAGGTATTTGGCTAAAATAAATGAGGTTTTACTATAAGAGTTAGAGGAGATCATCTTGAATAAATCTCATATAATTGGATGGCCACTGATAATCCTTTAGTTCACATTGAATATGTTAAGTCTTAAGAGTCTGAAATCTAACTACCTCTTTTTAATTATGATAGCGATACAACACCTTTAGTTAATTCATATTTGGTGGGTGCCACATTTGGGGAGAAGAAACAATTCAATCAAGAAATTGTGGAATTAAATAAGGACATAATTAAAATAGCTACTAATGGTGCTAAAGAATTTAAACTTTGTCTGTTGATATCAAATTTTGAGAACAGTTTTAAGACTGATGATTTGGGAATCATAGTCGATGCTGATGATCATACTTGGTTTTAGACTTCTAAAGACGCATAAAAAATTCTTGTTTCTACTTATGAAATTCCCAGTGACATTGTAGATTTTGTTTAATTGATGGGTATCTCAGGATTTACATCTTTAAGTGACCATATTAGAGTAGAAGTTAATGAAGAATAAGAAAATGATGATAATGCCATCAAAGTTGAATTTGGAACATGTAATTAACCTTATTTAATATATTAGGGGACGAATCAACAATCAAATCACTTAGCTTCTATGGATTTTATATTGGTAATTAAGAGGTGAAATTTTATGATTAAAATTGTGCTTATTTATATAGTGAATGCGACTATTAAGGATAAGAGGTTAAGATTTGCGACAACAAGGCTAAGCTTGATTATAATGGATAAATTAAAAGCATAAGATTACCTAAGGATGCTGTATTTACTCTTTACGGAAAGGAAGAATTTGAAGGAAAGAGATTTAGAATTGAATCAAGTAAATCATGCATGGATGCATTGTATCTTGGAAAATGAGCATTTATATATCAAGAAAAAATTAATCATAATACTAGCATTATTTAAGGATTTCTTTAAATTTCTATATGAGAATAGTCATTCAATAAACTAATCAACTGATATTGTTTTTGTAATAAATTATTAAATAAATTATAAAAAAATGGATGAATTTTTCGATGACCCAGCAGGCACAATTGAAACTTATGTAGTACCTGAAGTTGCAGCTCAACCATTAATGTTCAATGATGCAGGTATAAAACTTTTGAATTACTTAATAAAGCCAGATAACCATTTGAAATGCCATTTGAACCTAATGCAAGTGTTACTATAGTGGTATTTGTGTCAGATATAATCTACCTTTTTAGAGTGCTGAACAATAAAAAAGAAGAGACAAATTAAGAGAGCTTGAAGAAGAAAGAACTAAACTCATAAGAGAAAGAGATTAGGAAGAACGAATTTAAAAATAGTAAAGAAAAGAAAAAGCTTAACAATATTTATAGCAATTCTAAACGTATCTATACAAATATTCTTTATAAAGATAGTTGAAAAGTGAAATATAAGAAAGAAAAACAGCAAACAAATAAGCTTAGGAACTAAGATCCCAAAATAAAAGTGAATATGTATTAAATTATTCATGTTACTAAAGAAAAACTCATGGGATAAAGTGGCTTCGAATATTGCATTGAAAGATGGAGAATATCCTGGCGAAAAAGATGTAACCAAAATGAGATAAGCCATAATTAACAAGAGAAAAGACTTGACTAAGTGAAAATGTATATTGTAAAATATATATAATAAATATTTAAAATTAATCATTACTAATTACAATAAAATATAACAGAATCTGGAATTTAAATTTTTTGTATTATATAAATTATTTTAAACTATTTTAGAGAAACATTAAAACAATAAAACTCATTAAGTTTTCTAACTATCTTTAATTTTTAGTTCTAGAATATTGATTTAAAAACCCCTTAAATTATTGGTTTTAATAATTCTTTTACCTTTAATAACATTAGGAGCAAAATTTAAGTCATTATTTATAATATAAATACTGTTTAGAGTTACGATTGTCGAAATGACAGCAAAAAATATGAATTATAAATAACATCCAAAAGTTACTAAACCTTTATTTCTAGTGTTTAATTCCCTCTAAATTTTATGACTTTTAAGGACTATAAAAAAATGTGATCAAGTTACATTTTAATTATTTTTAAAGAATCTTAATTTTAATAAACAAATTATATTTAGAGACACTAAGAATATATTATAAATGATTTTTAAGTATTAATACTATTATTAAAAGAAAAAATGTTAAATAAACTGTATTTATATATTAAGAATCATGCTTTAACTATGATTTTATAGACTTTAAGATGAATTATAATTTATTTCGAGAAATTAAATAAATATGTAAAAACGAATAGTGTGATTAGAAATATAATATTAGTGTAAGTGTGAAACATAAATTAAATAATGAAATTGATTCTCATCGCTCTTTTGGGATTGACACTCACACAAGCTGTCTTTGTTAAGAGATCAAATGATCCAAGCAAGGCTGTTTTCACATAATTGGAAGCAATGGAAGAACACGAATTAGGAAGAAAATTATTAGATACAATTGCACTCTAATTGAACAACAAGGCCCCATTGGGAGATATTGCTAAGATGTTATAACAATTGAGAGAAAACCTTATCCTTAACTAATAAGAAGCTGACTAAAAGCATGCATAAGATGAAGTTGATTGCGAAACAGAAATTTACTAATACAACAGAAGAATTGACTTCGCATCCAATGAAATCACAGAATCCACCTAAGAAATCTAAACCCTCAGTGCCAAGGTTGAATAATTAACATAAGATGTTGAAAACAAATAGGTGTAATTGGATATCTTGAACGAATAAGAAACATAAATCAGAGAATAAAGAGCTGAAGATGCTGAAAGTTTCAAGAGATTTGAAAATGAAACAGAAAATGTAATTGAAGCTGTTGAAGTCATTATCTAAAAGTTGAGCTCAATCCAACCAGACTAAGAAGTTTTAGCTGCTTTGACCTAATTAAACAAGATTGGTGCATCCAACCCAATCCTTGCTCTTATGTAAGTCGCTTCAACCTTCTCAGCTGAATAATTGAACAATGTCCTCAACAAATTAGGTGAAGTCAGTGTTTAATTAGCTGAAGCTCTTGATGATGCTAGATAAACTGAAATCTAAGCTTAATTAGACTTTGAAGCTTTGGTTGTTGAAATTGCCTCATAAAGAGAATCATTAAGTGCTGCCAGAGAAGACTCTGAAAGATAACTCTAAGATAACTAATAAGCTTTGGACTTATAAAAGAAGAGAAAGGAAGATGCCACAGATGAATTAGATGCTGCTTCATCAGGAAAGGAATAAAAGGAAGCCGAATGTGATTCATGGAGAACCTAATATGCTGAAGACTCTGAACACAGATAATAAGAAATCTCTATTATCAGATAAGTTGAAGAGATCTTAGCTACCAAGTTATCCAACGTAAAGGTTTATCTCTAAGAGAGATCATCCGCTTGATTTAAAATTTAATTTTTCAATAAATAAAAACCAACTTTGTCACGATCTATGTAAACTCTACAATGTTCTTTCCAATTTTCTAATTTAATCACTTTTTACTTCTTCACTTTTTCATTATCAAGTTTCAATTCTTCTAATTCATTCAACCAATTCGTTATCTGATGATATGACTATTTTTTTGGTGTTGGACTCAATGAAAATGCTTTTTACAATGAAGAATGATCCATTGTAAATTATTTTCCAAATTCATTTAATCCTGTTAAACTTGGTAAATGTTTTTACCATTTTTACAAGATCCTTCTTCTTAAAGTTTATTCTCCATCTTTTTTTTAAAGTTTTGATTTTATATCAGCTTCATTTCTTTAAGTAAATTAATAGCTCATCGGATTCTTGTCTCTACCTTAATCCTTATCCCATTCCCAATGAGCAAATCTTTTCAATACTCTTTTTGGTCTATCTTATTACGCTTAAAGAAGGTAAGTATGGATTTAAGATTTTGGTACTAATTCACTAACTGACATGGATCCTACATTCTAATGTCTACATAATCCTGTAAGAACTGGACCCAAATTTCTATCTTCTATAAGTTCTTGTTGTTAAAAAGCAAATTTTATAAAAGTTAATTTGCGATTTTCCAAAGTTTATTTTAAAGAATTGAAGTCTTCAACATTTTGTTTAATGTATGAAGATTATATTACTTTTTAAGCAGATTATTCTTAATTATTAAGATTGCTATCAATAACATCTTTTATCCTAAATTTTGTTCTTCTAATTGTTTGACTCATATTCTTTATAATATATATATAAATTTAAACTAAATTTATTAATTTCATCCATTTCTTGATATTATTTACAATCCTGTGGATATTTGCTTCTTTGGAGACGCCTCAACTTATTCTGATACTTTAACATAATCACGTTGCTTCTCCATCTTATTATCAGAAACTGATATTGGACTAGATGCCTAAACTGAGATTTATTATTATTATTATTATTATTACTATTATTATTCTTAATGAGTATTTACTATTTGATCACATAAAGATATTAATTTATTTAAATGATCAAGATTATTCTGAGCTTCTTCCCATTGATAAATTTCATTAAAGGCTTTCCTTGCTTTCAATAAGTCAAAATTATTCTTCAATTATTACAATTTAAATTTAATATGTGAAGATTTGTACAAAGATACCGAAATCTCTTATTTATATGGAGTTATTTGGTAATTCACGTTAATTATGTTATTGTAAAATGATTTAGAACTTTATTGTAATTGCTAGTGTATTTAATTTGGTGTTAATTGATTTGTTCTTGCAAAAAGAGCAGCTTAAATGATCTTATCACTTGCACTCTAATTAGTTTCTATCAATAGTTTTGTATCCACTATCTATTACAAATTAATTTGAAACTGCTTATCATAAATCAATTTACAAACTTCAATATTCATCAATGAATTTATAGCATACATTTTCTCTAAATTAAAATTGCTGCTATATCTTATAGGAGATGTTAAAGCATTCATAACAGTTGCTACTAAATTATTATAATCATTAAAATTTAAAGTCGATTTATATTATCTTGAATAGAAGTCATTCAATCCAAAATTATCAAAACCAACTACATTTAATCCTTCAAGAATACTAACATTCTATGCACTTTTAACTATATCATGTCCATACTCTTAATTAGGGAAAATTGTAAAGGTCTAAATAACATTTTTATAGTTTTCAACGATGTTTTATATCACACTCATGTCTGTACTTAAATGATGAGTTATCTATATTCCTTGACAGTTATCACAAATTTCCATTTCTTTACGCAAACACTCTTCCAAATCTACTTAGTAATTATTTGGATTAAAAATAAGTGATTATGGATTTGCAAGTATTTACTCAACATCTCTTGAACACAAAATTGATCGTGGAACAAATTTCTTATCTCCAATTTCACTAAAATGTATTTCAATTCCTTCTGCGGGTTTTTCACAAGTCCTATTATTTTCAATTTAATAGTCTTAGATCAATTATTCATAAAATTTGCATCCTATTCTAACTCCGCAATTCCCTAGTCCTATATGTATAATTTCTCTCATAAATTTTAGAATTAATAATTAAAAAATTACTATAATATTTATGATTGATTTATATATAATTACCATATCCAATAAAATTAGTACTTTAGATGGTTTCGTAAATCTAATCAAGCAAATTTAATTTTAATTAAGAAAAAGCCAAATGAATATTTCCTATCATATTCTTATTTACTATACACAAATATATTTATCATCATTTTTGCATCTTTATTTCATCTTTAATATCTTTCAACCTTTATAACAATTCTTTAAATTACTCGTTTTAACTCTAATACTTTAATCTTCCGCTTTTAAAAGATAATTTAAATGGAATGCTAATTTCGATGCTTCATTCGTTTTCCATCCTATATAAGGAAGACTATTATGATCATTATATTTATGCATCAAAACAACCATTTCCTCTAAAACCGAATATGCCTTTTAAAATTTTTATTTATCTAAAAGACTTAAATATTCTTCCTATTTTTTATCAAACTAATTCTAATCTTCTTAATTTATATTCTCTGTCTACTCTTAGAAACATCAATCACAATAACAAATAAATCCATATTTTCTGATTTTAAGAACTCTTGTCTTTCTATCAAATTTACAATATTACTATAACTAATACAAAGTTTTTATAGATCATTTTCATTTTAAATAAATGAATTATTTGTAATAAACACTAATTCTCGAATGAGAACAATTTGCAAATTTAATAGATGTTTTGATACATTTGTGATTTAAAAAGTAAGCAGGAGTGTAATTTAATAAATTTAATAATATTGTATATATTGCAATTCCTAATTTATCGCCATTAATATCATTAAAAGTAAAAGTATTAAGATGTATTTTGACTTAAATTGACATCAGATTTTGCAAAACTTTCATTTTGCAATTATGCAATTTTCACAATGTAAGCAGCAAAATCAAATAATTGTTAAAAAAATTGATCAATCTACATTTTTATCTATGTTCCCATAAAAAATCTTAAATATCATTATTATTTGAAAACAATCGTATTTTTATTAGCATATTACAAGGTAAATCCCTACTAATTTTATTCAATAATTAATATTCAGTTTTGTGTTATTTCCAATCGTTTTTTAACAAGAAAGAGAACAATAAAAGTGATTTTAATCATAAATTATAAAATAATCAAACTTATTATATTTATTATTATTATTATTATATTGGCACAACTTGTACTTTCTTTTCATCTTCTAACTATTTATCTGTTATAAGTTTAGATATGTATCCGAATATTTTAGTTCTGCCTTCTCTAATTACAAGAATCTATTCAGTTTTTAAATATTCTGCAGCATACAGGAACCGTAATCTTAGAATAATTTATATAGATTACCTAACTGTGTCAACATCCCCAGTACGTAGGACATCATGTTAAAGTATTTTTTTCATTTCTACAGCTTATCTAATAACGCCACAATGCATAACTGCTTAATATCCATGACTCATTGTTGTTGGATGATGGAGTACATGAATGTTTGCCTTAAATATTTTAGTAATTATGTACTTCAAATTCTAATACAGGTTCAGGTTTAACAGTTGGTTCGATAAGTATCATTCCTTTTCTAAAATCAGCTCTATCTAATTTATCTCCAGCTTTAGATGGTTTAAGAGCAAAACATGCAAATTCACCAACTTATGCTGATTCAACAGGCACTCTATTTATATGTATAGATTTAATTGTCACTGGCTTGAATGCTAGATGAAAGTAAATGGTGTATATTTACTTTTTCCTTTATCAGGGCCCAACAAAGCATGTTAATTTAATCCTGCTTTTCCACTTCTTACTATTCCACTTACTACAACTCCAACTCCTGGAACATTAAAGTTCTCTTATATATCAAATTGGAATGGATCATTTACTGTTTGATATGCTTTATTTATTTCATCTCTATTAGGTACTCTACTAATAAAACGAGCTAATTATTGTAATCCATTTCCAGTTACACTAGAAACTTAAAATATTGGAACAATGTTATTTCCATGCATAAGTGCTGCCCATTTATCGATTTCGTCCATTCCAGATTTATCATCAAATACAACTGCTGTTCTTTTTATTGCTGGACTTCGAATCAATCCTTTTATATTTTCAATTGTCTCATTATAAACATTTTAAGGAGCTATATCGATTTTAGTTAGAACTATTGCAAATGGTATTTTCAAAAATAAGCTCACTCCCAAATGTTCTCTTGTCATTTTTGACACTCCCATATTTGCTCCTACTATTATTAGAGAATAATCTGGAATCATAGCAACTAATCCAAATATTGTTGTTTTTAAATATTTTTCATGTCCACAGAGATCCAAGAATGTCACTATCTTTTTACTTTTTTCTACAACGAGACTCCAATATTTGTTTTTATTTTGATTGAATCTTTCAGGAAGTACTTGCTTTAAATTTTCGTCAAATCCCATTATTTCTTAAGCAACTGAAGATGTCCTTCCATTTTCTTTCTCGTGTTTGTAATTGAAAACGCGCTGCATAAATTAAAATTTAAACCTCTCTTGCCCCACCTCTTCCGTCATCTAAAATTCCTTTTGTTAGCACTCCAACCAACGTTGATTTACCAGAATCAACATTACCAATTATTGCTAACTTACTATGTTCAATTCTCTATCCTTACATAATATATATATACGTATTATTTTTTAATGTTTGAATTTAGATACCAAATAATTCTTTCTTAAAAATTTATAATATTATATACATATTATATATATTATATAATTAAAGAGCACTATTTAAAAAACCTACTCAAAATACTTTCATTTTTTCTCACTTTGAAACTACTCTTGTATATTCAAATTGCTGTACTTAAACTCTTGTGAAATAAATTTATTTAAGAAAAGAGTTTTTTGAGATTTGAAATATATTTTTTGTGTACATTGATATTTCATAAGTTTCTTAAATATTTACTTTATACTTTAATTGATTAGTTAAATAATAATTGACAATTTTTTTGTAATCTGGCTTATGAGTAAGTTTTTTTAATTGATTCAAAAATTAGTTATAAAATAGTCAAAATTAGGAATGGAGCTCTGCTAAAATTCTTTTAAGGAAAAATTTATTGTAAAACTCAAAAGAAAAAGGTTTTTGAATTAATGATTCTAATTTAGTTTAGGATCTTTTCAAGAATATCTATTTAATCATTAAATGGAATGGATTATTGTGGATATTTGAAATTTTAGATAATATGGTTATGTTCATCTCTGTAGTTAACGAATCAAGATTGTTGTTTATGAGTGTAGTACATTTATATAAAACTGATGATGCTAATTTTGAACATTTTTATAAAAATAAAAAAATGCCTAAATATATTGATGTTTTAACGATTGAATAAGCTTTAATAAAAGCTGGAAATGGACATTAGTTTTAAAGAAGAGCTTTAATAATTATGGGACTGTAATATATGGTTGCAGGAATGTTACATATAGCTATGACTTAATTATTTTTCCATTAGTAGTAATACAAATGCCTTTCTGAAGATCTGAATTATGAAAATTGTACTGAAGGTGCATTTTGCGAATAATATAGAACAAAAGAAGATAAGATGTCATTAGTGGATCATTCTGATTTAGGTAGTTTGATCTAATACTTCTTAATGGTTTGTGGTAACAAAATTCAAATTTTTATATTGGTGACAGCATATTATATTGGTGGAAGTATGGGCTCATTATATTATGGAGAATAAATGGAAATAAGACAAGGCAGATAGTATTCTTATTATAAATAACATTAGCACCGTAATGATAGAAACATTATTAATGATGGGGTTTGTATGTTGTATTAGTATGTTATCTCCATCTGCATATATATTGAGTGTAGCGTTGTTTGCAATAAATTTCTTTTCAAGAGGTTTTTTTAATTCATCAATGATCCTATTCTTTGAGATTTCAAGTGAGAATCTATAGAAGTTCGGACCTGCTTTATTATTAACATGTTATGGAATAGGAGAAGTGATATCTCCAAGACTTATTGAAATGTTTAATTTGAATTGGAAATATTCTATGCTAATTTTATTTGGATTACCAGCAGTGTTATTTTCAGTTTTGATCAAATTTATGTAAGAATCACCAAGAATTTTGGTCATAAGACGTAAATTTGAGGAAGCAAGATTAACAATTAACTATATTGCTAGTGTAAATGAGAGATAAATGCCTGAGAACTGGTTATTAGAAGACGAAGTTAGAATTTAAGAATTAAAAGAGAAAATGAAAAATATACTACTCTAAGAAGAGATTCATGAATAAGCCAAAGGATACAATTTTTCATCTATTTTTAGATACAAATCACTAAGAATTAGAATGTTTTGTCTGCTATATCTATACAGTATAATTGTATTAGGATAATTTTAAACAGCTAAAGAGATTGAAAGATTTTCAAGATTAGAAAGACATCATACATATCTACTTTTATCATTAGTATCCACTGCTGGTTATTTAATTAGTGGATATGCTTCACTAAATTATCTTAGAAAGGAAGTTATCAAAGCAATTTTAATCTTAGGTAGTACATTTCACTTTTTAATTGCTGTTTTGCCTTTATTAATATTAAACAAAACAGCAAGTGATTTGATTACTTTTTATGATAAATTAGTTTATACATTTATTATGATGGTCTTAGTTATGTGTAGATTGACTTTGAGTTTTGCATATGGATTTATAAATGTATATTATTTTAATTTAAGATAGGTTTATGCGTTAGAAATATTCCCAACTTCTTTGAGACATTATGGATTTTGTGGACTTACCTTTTTAACTGAATTCTTGTTTATATTTTAGGATTCTTATGTCATCTTGTGTCATGCTTTTGGACTGAATACTTCTCTTGGCATGTTTGTTTTATTACTTTTAGGATTGTTGACTTTATAAAAATTGAGAGAAACTCAAGATTTACCCCTTAAAGAAAATGTAGATGAAATGTAAGATGAGTTAATTAATAACATTTTTTCTGCTTGATTTGTATATATACATATTAGAAAATAAGATTCATCTTTGTCTAGATTTTCTTAATCTCTCCATCTATATATTAACACTATGCTTAGAAGATTATTAAGAAGTATTTGAAAAGTAAGAAGTTCATTTTAATTAAGCTAATTCACTTCTTTCTGTTGTTAATAAATTTCTCAATCTATTAGTATTACTTTACTTATAATTGGAATGACTTTATTGTTAATATTAAGGTGTTAATTTCACATAAGGTGGAATTTAAATTGATATTAAACTATTTTACTAGTAACAGATGGATTATGATTATGTCTATTATTCTATGAAATTTATGGAGTGGAATGAAACGAATAATTTCTGATTCTAAATTTAGTTTTTTTATACCAGGACTACTACTTAGAAAGGTTCTATTGCTTTTCTTCTCGATAGTATTTATTTTGAATGTCTTTCTACTTTTTACTCTGACTTCTTAGAACAACCACTTCTTAAATTATGATTTTCTAAATTTGAAAGAAATAAAATTTTTCAAATTAAAAATTTTCTGATTCAGAAATTTAAAATTTATATCAATCTTAAAAAAGACTTAACTAATTTTAAGTTTCGACTCTCTTGATTTAAAATGCTAACTATAGCCTACTTATTACTATTTACTTTTTATCTATTAACCAGTTAAATCAAACTATATCTAAGCTAGTCAAAAATTTGGATATTTTAGCCAATATAGTATGGAGTACGCGTGTATTGTTAGTAATTCTAAATTTAAATAAAATTTTATATTTTTAAATAGCCATTAACAAACTCTTCTCATTTAAAAACTAATCTTATAAAAGAAAGATTTAAAAGTGCAGTTTTATGAAGCTTTTATTACTTTTGTATCTTCAAGAAATTTTGGTTTTTTGAATGAATTACCAATTAAAAAGTGGCTAATAGGTGTCTTTATTCAGCAATACGAGTTAACTATAATCAAAAAAGATAGCCAAATTTGGAAAGATGGCTAATCAAAAAATGTACAAGAACTAAAACATTCTAAAGTATAATTAAAAGAGTATCAAATAAAAGGAGGTCAAAAGTGATAAATATTTCTTATATAATAATTTTTTCTTATTTTAAAGTATGAATTTTAGGAATTGAAGAATTAAATAAGCAACTCTAAAATAAAAATAGATTAAATAACAATTTTAATTAGTGAAAAATAATTCACTTCTTTTATTTCTTAATCAATTTAATGTCCTCTGTCAATTTTTAATTATCTTTGAAAATTGCTGATGTCATATTTTTTATCAATGTGCCAAATTCAAATAATTCTTCTTTGTTATTATAAGATTTATTTGCTAAAGATAATATTTACAATAGATCATTATATCTATTTTAAAATCTAAAAATAATTTATTATTTAAACCTTATTTATTAAAGAACAAACTGAGTATGCCCTTCCAATTATTATATTGTATTTTATAAATTGGATCTTTCGTTATCAATTAAGCCTTAGAATTTCTAAATTTAAGTCGGATTCTCTGACTTTTTAAGGCTCTCTTAGTTACGCAAAAGAGCTTCGTGATGAGCTGAAATTTTATTCAATGACTAATCATATAAATTGTATAATCATACTTTTTTCAAAAAATCTAATACTTCCTTATATTGCATTAACTACTTGTATTCTGGTCCAAAATCTTACTCCTGAGGGTTGAAATAATTTTGTAAATCCTTACATTTTATGATGCATTCTCTTATACTTGTTCAGGGTACATAGTTGGCATTGAATCAGGAATTCTTTATCCTCCAACTGGAACTGCTGTTGGATTGCCATTGTGGAAATTGGCTGAATTTCTATCGAATTGTTCAATAAAAGCCTCTTCTGATTCAATTAAGTCTTTTTGAAAATTGCTTTAATCCATTTATAAAAGAAAATATTTATCATAAAATATTCTTAAAAAAACAAAATTTGAAGTCAAATTCAAACAATTTAAAAGTAAAAACATTAATCAAAAAAATGAATTACTAAAAATCAATCATTAGCAAATTTGCATCAGCAGAGGATTATATCAATACTAGTTTTAAAACTTTCAAGGTTAAGAATCCCAAACTTACAAAAAGATAAATATATATAAAATTACAAGACTAATGGAATCAAGAGCTTAAAAAATATCAAAGTAATCCAAAAGTAAAAGAACAACCTCCCATCAAAGAACCAGATGAAAATTATGAAATCTATATTCCTATTGAACCTTAAAATAATTAAACCAAAGTTTATATATTCTTATTATTACTAGAATTAAGCAAATAAAAAAAAAAAGAAAAATTATAAAAAGAAGAAATAGAGCAATAAATAAAACCAAAATTTATCGAAATCAGTAATGGTTAAAGAAATTCCAGAAGTGTCTTCAATATCATTAGATATTCATTCATTAGAAGAAAGAGTGTCTAAAATTAAGATAGATGTTGTAAATGTACCTTAAACAAAATAATCGGAAAATTAAAGGATTTAAAAATATAACATAAAAAAAGAAAATAATAAGAATAATTACAAAAAGAATTAATCTTCAAAAGATAACAAAAAACTATAAAAAGTTAACTTAAAATCAATGGAATAAACTTTATAACCTATAGACTTTGAGAATGTTTCTTAAGAAAAACCAATTCCAGTTTAAGATTTCATAAATTCTGCTAATTTCATAGATCATATAAGCATCATTAAAATTTAAAAAAATAAGACAAGTCAGGGATAAGTTGAAATAGATAAAATTAAATCTATAGTTTCTCATACTTATGGCCTTGTCGCTCACTAAAATGATACTTCAAATTTAAATTTATAATTGTTTTTTCAAGTTGAATTTTAACCAAGAAATGATGGAACATAACCTGATGATACATTTTGTACAGCGAAATAAGCAGCACTTTATAATAAAGAGTTAGTTTTGGAATATTTGAATAATCACAAAAATATTTTTTCTAAAGATTCTGAGTATTATATAAGTTGAAAATATAGTTACCAATATTTATAATATGAAAATATTAATAAAATATGATAACAATTTTAAGTCATTTCTATTTGAATTTCTATTTGAATTTTAAGAATTAAAATATAAATTTTAATTTTTTTTCTCTAATTCAACATTTGTTTACTCTAACTTGGTCTATAGATGTATTATAAGTAAAATTTTGTTTTTAGAATAAAATAAAACTTTAAAATACTTATTGATTTAATTAAAATTAGATCCAAATGGTTAATGGCATTTTTAGAATAATGTAATTATAAATCTTCTTTATTATCAATAAATATGTATAGAAATAAATAATCAAATAAATTGAGCTATTTCTGCTTTATTAAGCATATCTTACACTTTATTTGAAACTAAAGGATGATATAAATATTTATCTTCTTCAAACCATGATTTTGCAAGAGCTCTATAAAATAAAAGGAAAATTTTTACAAATAGTTTTAAATTAAGACATCATAAATACCAACAATATACGATCGAACTCCAAGACTTTACAAAAATTATCTTACAGCCCAAAAAGAATCTTCATATTTACAAAGTACAACTGTTCGATACCATTTAAATCCTATCTATGCTCCTTGCTTAGCTCCTGAAAACTTGTAAAAATTATCTATTCCCTAAATTTTTTCTTTAGTCAATTACTCCCAATTGGACATTATCTACTACATAAAAATAGTTTATTAATTTGGCATATATTCGTTGTATTCATTAGCATTTTAAGGTTATTCATCATTTTTAATCCATGCATCTGCCAATGAAATAGCCTATCCATATTTTGGTGTAGATTATCTAAATACTCTAGGGGGCAATCCTACAATAAAATTAAACTTTACCTAACTCGTAAACCCAAGGTTTATAAATTAGAATAATTTCATCAATAATCTATTATTAATTTAATTATATATTTTATCTGACCCATTACAATAAATACTTATAGAAATCATCTTCATCTATACTTTAAAATTTAAAATTTTCTAAGTATGACCTTAAGAAGAACTTAAAATTCTCTTCACCAATTAGTTATTCAAGATAATAAAGCAATTAATAACCTTTTTCATAAGGAACCAAAGAAAAAGAATCATTTGGATTTTTCCAAGCAGTCACTGGATGCAAGGATTTATATGATAATTTTTCTGTGTCTACAAAACTTTCAATATCCGCAATCATATCTATGTTTCCATTGATAGCTTCAATGACATCATAATCCTTTGGTCTTACAAATTAATATGTTTTTCTCTCCAAAAATACACACAGACTTTCCATAATCCATAAATTTGACCAATTGTTACCTGTCACTGTATTACCCATCCAAGAATGAGCTATTTCATGTACTGCAGTGCCAACTCCACTTTTATCACCTACAATCATTATAGGACTAGCAAATGTTAATAATGGATGTTCCATTCCTCCAAAAGGACAAGATTAAGGCAAAATCACGATTTTATACTCTCCCCAAATATAAGGACCTATGTATTCGGACATTTTTTAAATAAAAATGGGTAATTCTTCTAATTCTTATGCATATCTATCTAAAAAGTACGGTTCAGAAATAACATAACAATTTTCTCCCACATGTCTCTAATCAACTTCTCCTGCCACTATTCCTATTAAATATGCAGGAATTGGAATATCTAATTTAAAAGAATAGGCATATAACTTTTTCTCATTATATTATCCAATCAATTATAAAGTATCTGTTTAATGGCCCGTCATAAACACCTTAATAAGAGGATCCTTGCTTAATACAGTTGATGAATAAGTAAATTTTACACTAGGACTATCCTATAGAGGCATTAATGATCTACATTTTATTGCTTCACATTATGAAAACATATATGGAACCTATTTACTTTAAGTTTATTCTTTTGTTAAAAAGCCAGCAGCCCTTGCTTTTTCAGTAAATGCATATTTTATTCTTATTATCAAAATTTCCAAAGCTTTGTATTAACGATCAAGCTTAATCACCAATTTATCACCTTATATCAAAGTCTGATTATTAATTATTTCTATTTTATATTCAAGTGAGTTTCCATTCCAAAGATAAACATTATATATATCAAGCAAATATATATCTAAATCAATCTTAATTTATAATATTGATTTATACGTGATCTACGTTTCTTAATACTTTAAATTAATATTCTGCTGTTGCGTTCACTAACTTATTATCTAAATCTAAAAGCCATTCTAAATGCAAATGATTCATCCGTACTTCTAAATAATTACTAAAAGTATTTGGATCTAAATCAACACTAATGCAACTTAAAATTAGTGTTGAAACTACGAAATATTTTAACATCTATATATTTATTATATAAATATATAAAAATTAATCTTCTTTTTACTATCTGTTTTAACTATAACTTTAATCATAGTAAGGTAAGAATATTTGTTATAATAATGTTTACTTTCATTCCTTGTATTTCGTAGAATTTCTTAATTTATAATTTCTCATCAAATTTAATCGTACTCTTTCGTTAAAGATGATAATATATGAAATTAAGTTAATAAATATAACATAAATAAATCATATTCTATTGCTATTAATAATGCAATTTGCTAAATGAGTTCTTTTTGATTTAATCCATAGTCTTACTACAACTATTTTAATAATTATATTGATATTATAAGTTGTAACAAAATATATTCAAAATCTAAATTTATTAAATTATTTTCTCCAATTCATTAAAATCTATTTATTTTTCCTTTAAATAGTTAAAAAATTATGTATATAACAATATAGAGTTGATTAAAGTTATTTATTAAATCTTTGAGCGATTGCTTTAATTAGTTCTAATTTTTTAAATCGGATTTGATTAAGGAGAAAACGTTGGTCATATTAACAATCAATAAAATTAATGAATGGTTATAACTCTTTCTCTTAACTAATAAAACTTAGATCAATAAAATTAATAAACTTATCCTTATAATTTAGATTTTATTTTTAAATTTAAGTTAGAGTTAATGAAATTTAATTTTGCAAACTGAATTAGTAATAACATAAATTCTAATTAATTAAGTATAAAGTTTGTTATGAAGTTAATTTTTTATTGGAGCAGCCTTATTACAATCAACCTTATAATTATATTATTATGAATGTTGGAGAATGATAAGTATAAAGTTGATAGATAGTGAGAAGTTTAGCAGAAAATTTGAGAGAAGAGCTATTGCTTTTACTTTCTTCTATATCAAATAATCTGAATTAAATTGCTTAAATAATGTTTGAGTATAATTAATGTTTTTGGTGTATACAAAGGATTAAATTTATTATGACTTAACAATATTTAATATAAATTAAACTATAAATATATATTTCATGCTATTGATAACATGATTTATAAAAATTCTTCTTGAGTGATTTAACCATCTCCATTTTGGTCTAATTATTTAGATAAATTATCTAGTTTTTCTTAAGGAACTTACATATCTCTTAATAGTTTCTTAACTTCTAATTTGCTTAACTATCCACTATGATCTCTATCAATTTATTGAAATAAAATGAGCAACTTTTCTCTATTGAAATATTTTTTTTAATCTATAGTGGCTATAACAAATTCTAATAATCAATTATAAAATAATACCTTGGTAATCGATCCTTCCACTACCATTTTGATCAATTTTCGAGAAAATGGTTTCAACTTCTAGAGTAGCTTATTCTGCCGAATACATGGCAGTATAAACCTTTAAGAGTTCTTCTTTGGTTAGTTGTCCATCTTTATTTAAATCGAATTTTTAAAATTCTTCCATTAATCTTTTTTTATCTTGTTCTTATAACATATTTTCTGCAATGTAATTCAACATGGCATTTTACATTTATGATTATTACTAAAAATTATAAAGATATTAAATACTTTGAAGTCTTTCATTTATTTTGAAAGTTGTTTATTAGGTTTAGTTATAATTCTTGCCCTGTTCAAAAATATTGGATGATTGATAACATCAATTGCCGTTGGGCGATTTTACGGATTGGAACTAAGCATCTTACTAACAAGTTATTTCATATCTGGATTGATGTTAACCCATTCTTAACCTTCAAAATTAACAATTCCTCTTTATATTGCTGTCTTTAATGCCTAGACATCTCTAGTTTAAAATGGCATATGAGAACTTAAAAAAAAGTATAGGAGACATCCGCATGCCCAGATGTCCGATTTTGTGGTTGAAATATTAGGTTGCTTAATAGCCTCAGGCGATTTGAAAGAAACCTCTTATATGCTCCCACTAGATCTCCATTTTAAACAGGTGGATTTCAGAGAAATAGGTATACCATAGTCTATTAGCTTCACGTTGTCCATATTTTTGTCGGTAAAGACTATGCTTTCAAGTGTGATGTTTCTAAAAATGCCACAACTTAACATACCCATGTACAATCCCTTAGTTGTGTAAATATCCAACTCCAGCCATAATCTAACAGAATATATCAATCATCTTGTGTTGTTGTAGCTTACTAAAGTTATCTAAACCACTCAATAGATTGCCTCCTTCACAAAATTCGCTTACTAAGTATAATTTATTTTCGTTATAATAATAAGATTATTGAGTAACTAAGTTGAGATGTTTCTTAAATATATGATAATAAATACAATTTGAAGTAAATGATTAACTATTCTTTCTAATTCTTATTTTTCAGTGTTTGTTATATTTTAACAATTATACAACTTAACAATACGACTAGCATTATTACTCTTGGAAACTGCCTTCATTATATAATTTCTTCTGGCTATTTAATTATTAATTTGTATAGCTTACTAACTAAAGGATCCAAGACATGAAAAATGTAATCTGATTCAATTTTTTCTGTTTCTTTCATCATTGAAAGTGAGGGTGTTGATTCTTTCGAAATACTACAAGGAGAATTTAGTTTACTAGATGTCTTTTCAGGTTTACCAGCTGCACAACCCATCTTTAATTAAGTAATGATATTATTTATTATTACAAAACTAATCAACACTACCACATAAATGACAAAATTTGCGTTTATTCAGAATAATATTAATAAAATACCAATAAAGTTATATTTTAATTATATATAAAAACAAATATAAATGTATAGTTGTTTAAAAATAATAATTTTCATTTTATGGAATGAATAGTTAGTATTGAGTATTGAACTTTTATAAGAAAAAATTATAATTTTCAACCCAAAAGATGAAATTATAGAACATATTTTAAGTTATTCAAAGTATGGAAATAAATTTTGAATTTCTTGTTTGAAATTTCGAATTAATTGATTAGTCCAAACAATTTTGCAACAATAATTTTTTTCAACTTAGATTTAATTAAAATTAAATCAGATTAAGATCTCCTGAAATTTTTAACCTGTATTTCATACGTTTTAAGAATAAAACCTTGCTAATATATGTGATCTTTATTGCTAACTTTATTTGATAGTAAGGTAGAATTTTACAATTTATATATTACAATTTTATTTAATAATAATAATTCTAACAAATCCTATCTTAACCAAGAAGTTTTTTAATTAAATATTTAGGTTTTATATAAATTGATGCTGTCATTTATAATTATGCTTATGATTAATTAGGAATATATGAGTAAAAAAGTAAAAAAGATTTTAAAATTAGCGCCTGAATTGTTAAACCAATTAGTTTTCAAAATATTAATAAACATATTAATTTATTAGTAGAGAAACTACACTTTTTTAGAGAATTTAGATAAAACATTGCTATAAAGCATAGATTTAATCATTTATATAAATAGAGCTATAATGGATTGAGGATAATTAAATATGAGATAAATCTTAAAAATATTAAAATAAAGAAGACATTTGATAAAAAAAGGTGAATTTATTTAGTTTTTAGTATTGGATTTTCATACATAATCAATGATGAAATGAGTATAATTTTAATTGCTAAAATAATCTAATTTAATTTATAATATTATATTTATACATGAAGGAAGGCCAAAATATTAAAGTAGTTGCTAGATTAAGACCACTTAATGCTCTTGAAATGTAACAAGGAGGTGAGTGCTGCGTTAATTTTAACGATAAATAAATCACTGTTACAGTATGAGAATTTGAGTCTATCATTTTTAGGCTGGGTCGAATGATAAATAAGATTTTACTTTTGATCGTATTTTTGGGCCTGATTCAGAATAAGCAGATGTGTTTGAAGAAGTAGGGAGACCAATTTTAGATAGTGTGATGAATGGTTATAATGGAACCATTTTTGCATATGGTTAAACTTCATCAGGAAAGACTTTTACGATGGAGGTAGGATATAACATTAGTTCTATAGGGTCCTGATAATCCTAATGAGAGAACAAAAGGATTGATACCAAGAGTAATGACTGAATTATTTGATGTAGTTCATAGTAAATCTGATGATTTGATATATATTGTGAAGGTTTCATTTTTAGAGATTTATAATGAGAAGATCATGGATTTGTTGGATACTAATAAAACAAATTTGAAAATCAAAGAAGATAGACTTAGAGGCATTTTTGTATAGAATCTTACAGAGATAAAAGTTGAATCTCCAGAAGAAATGAAATAGGTTATGTTAACAGGGTCAAATAATAGAACTATAGCAGCAACAAGAATGAATGAAAGATCATCAAGATCTCATTCGTTGTTTTAAATATAAGTGAGTGAGAAGAATTTAAAAACTGATTCCAGTAAACTAAGTAAATTGTATTTTGTGGATTTGGCAGGATCGGAGAAAGTAGCAAAAACTAATGTCTCTGGTTAACAGTTGGAAGAAGCTAAAAATATTAATAAATCATTAACTTGTTTGGGGATGGTAATAAATGCATTAACTTCTGATAAAAAAGAACATATCCCTTATAGAGATTCTAAGTTAACAAGGATATTGAGTGAGTCTCTCGGAGGAAACGCAAAAACTACATTGGTAGTAGCTTGTTCAATGTGTTCATATAATGATAAGGAAACAATAAGTACATTAAGATTTGGAGCTAGGGCAAAAGCTATAAAAAACAAGCCAACAATTAACGCTGAAAAGAGCGCTAAAGAATTATAAGCATTGCTTGATATTGCAGAATAAAAGATATTAGAATAAGATGAAATAATAAATAAATTGATGGAAAAAGTAGAGAATAGTTCTTAAATGCCAATGGATAAAGGAAATTCAAATTAAGGAATTTAATAAAATATAGTATAATCTAAACAACATTCATCATTATAATTATTGAAGGAACATAAATTGGTTGTAAATTTACAAGAGGAATTAGAATTTCAGAAGACAGAGATGGCAGCACTTTAAATAAATTATTAAAGTAGGATAGACGAGTAATAAGAGAGAATTTCGAAATTGAAATTAAATGAAGAACATTTAAAATAATAGTTATCTGAATGTTTGAGAAATAATTAAAAATTCATTTTTGAAAATGAGTAATTAAAAACTCAAATATTAGAGAATGAATAAAAACTGTTTGATTTTCGCAGAGCATTATCTTCAACCAAACAAGATTTGGATTTCTTTCTTGCTAATCTTAATCTCAAGAATTAATACAATTACTGTCCTTCGGATTCTGAATCAACTAAAGATATCTTTATGACGGAATAATATGATAAAGAAATCGAAGAGAGAACCTTTTAAAGTATAGTTAATTTTTCAGAAACACTTACAAAATTAGATTCAATTTTAACTAAGGAAATCGATTAGGATCATATTGTTACTCATTTAGCAACTTCTTAAAATAAGAAAAAAAATGTATCATTTTAAATAGACTCTTAACCTCCATCACCTAAATCTAATAAATTAATTGATATTGATAATTTCTCATTTTAAACTGATGAAGATGAACATAATATAAAATTTGATGAAAATGAATAAACTTTAATAAAATCAAGTTAAGAAAATGAAGAGATATCTGATGTTGAAAAATTGTTAGCAATGTTAAGTGATAAAATGGAAGATCCACATGTATTATATCAAATTTAGGAAGTTATGTCTAAATTGAGAAGGCAATTATAAATTGAATAAGAGAAAGTTTAAGAAATCTACCATATAATGATTACAGTAAAAGATTAATTTTCCATGTATTAAATAAAGGAAAGAGAAAAAATGCAAAAATTGAAACTATCTTACACATAAAAAAAGAGTGAAATGATTTAAATCAAGTAAAATCTATAACGCTAATTAGTAAATATTTTGATTAATAACTTAATAGGAAGATTTAACAATTGAATTCTAGAAATATAAGCATGAGTCTGAAAAATAATAATAATGTCTTACTTAAATTAATTAGTAATTGATGTTTACTTTAGAAACTCAAAAATCGTAGTATTATTTCATACTTATTTTTTATAATATAAAATTAAGATGTCTCAGCTTTTAATCCACTCTCAAGAGAATATTAATTAGAATGCACAGTTAAATAACTTATGTAAGAACGAAATGAAATGCATAATTCATTATTATAAACAAGATAACAATTAGAATATGCAATAAAATAAAAAAACTCTTAAGCAGAAGAAATTATTAAACTACAAAAAAAAATTGATACAATTGAGCTGTAATTTTAATATACATAGTTCTAGGAACAGAATGTCTTTTGACAGCAATTCCAAAGGAGATTCATTAGAGATACAAAAAAAACCACTTTAGAGACTTAAAGATGGAGTTTCAACTAAAATATTAAAAATGATCATGCAAGGAACTTTACAAGATTAGAAACAATTTTAGGATATTCTAGCTTAGAAATAAACTAAACAGGAGCCTTTGCAGGATAAGCAAACCTAATAAATGAGTTTTAGGTTAAAAATTTAATAATTGTATTTTAGAAAGTACATTTCTTAAGCAGCAAGCAACAAAGAAATTAACAGAAGTCTAATGATCTCAGTCCAATCAATGGTACATGCACCATAATTTCAATAGAAATTAGAGAATGCTAAGGACAAAATACAGAGATATTCTAATAATATTAATTAAAACTAGAGTAAATAAGGACAGCATTAGAAGTTTTAATTACAATTAATGTTAGGAATTTCACAAATAATTTGTCGATGACATTAGAATAACCCCTTTTAGAAGAATTCTAAGAAAGTTACTAACCTGACTGAATTATTATAAAATTCAATAGTATTAATATTGTAATTGAAAGTTTTTTTGATAACACCTAAAAAAATTATTAAATTGAAAGAATTAAAATTAATGAAATATAAATATTTATAGTTTGTAAAATGTTTAATTGATGTTTAATTTTAGATATAACTTCAGAAACCTAAAAAATATTCTGTATCAACTCCCCAAATAGGTTGCCTTGATTTCTAACAGCTGTTGTTGTTGCTAGTAGATATTTCAGTTGATGCTTTACTTATAGGGGAAGTACTTGAATTTTTATTTTCTACGTTCAAGGATAATACATACTTATTCTTTTAGCACTGGTAGCTCTTTTGTATAGTTGACGCAAGATTTTATCACATTTAGGATTTTCGGAATCTTTTAAGATATCTTTGATTTTCACAAACGAAGTTAGATCATAAGATTTGTAGCTAATCAACAAATCAGGATTAAGGAGATTTTTTCGATACCAGTTATCCATTTCAACACAAGAAAATGGACCTAAAATTTTTAGATAAGGATAGAACCTTACCTTGCACGTTATTACTATTGTCCAAATAGTACCAATATCGACTTGTCAAAGATTGAAAATGAGAATATTTTGAAAAAGAAAATGGACTCATGTTAGCTTTTTGAACGGGCCATTCTATTTAAATTATTGGAATGAAAATTACTATAAGGAAAAAAAGTTCTGATCTTTCCCTTGGAACCCTTTGATTACACTGACCTTAATTATTGGGCTGACACCTATGGGGTGTTGTTTTAACTTATAGCTGACATAAATATTAAAGCATTTTCAGAATCTAAGGTCGGTTGTATGTTAATAATTACTTTCTTGAGATTCATTTTTGAGAGGATTTTGTTATTAAGCAGTAAAATAAGCAGTGAAGTTATCAAGTAAAGTTTTTGGAATTGAGCACTCAATGTTTTCGTATCCAAGTAGTTCTAAAGTCTCTTTCTTAAAATTCATAAATTAATATGTGAGATATATATATTTCTTAAAATGGCTTTATTACATTATTTGGAATAGTTTTAAATATTATACATCATCAAATTCATAATAAGATTAAACAAAATAGAGTAATAAGCTTAATTCTGACTCTTCTAATTAAGTTGATCATATTTTTATAGTAATTCTGAGAATGGTATTTAAAAGTGGAAAATTAATAATTTTTTATATATTTTATAAATATGCTTGAAGTTTCATCAACAGAGATTATCTTTGAATTAAAAAATGACATTTACATTCCTTACAACTTAAGTTTAAAAAATGTCACATCCTCACATATGGCCTATAAAGTTTAAGAAAAACTTATTTGATAGATTAAATCCACAAAACCAGAACTCTTTTCTGTCAAACAAAGTAGAGGATTAATTTCACCACATTAATCAGAAATTGTAGAGTTCTGCACAACTGATAGAGCTAAAGTACTTAATAAATATGAACATAGGAAGAATTTAGACCCAAAACATATCGTGAATTAAAAATTCTAAATTTATGTAATCAGTGTCTAAGAGAAGAAATCAGTAAAATCAATTACATTTTTAGGTTGCTGAGATAGATAACCTATTTCAATCCTAGACTGGTTTTAACATTAGATTATGTACAAGTGTATTGAAAGAAGAATTTGGTAAAAGAATTTCAATTTCAGGAAACAACTTGGCTTCTAGTCATGCATCCGTTCTTGTATAAATTAATGTTTGCATAATTAATAGTCAAACAGTAGAACAGACTCTTAACCTACTTTCCAATCAATGATTTAACCAACTCCATTAACTAATTAAGTTTCATGCGTTTAAAAACTCAAACAAATTGAATTGGAACTAGTAATAATATAATAATTTATATAAGGCAGAAGAAAAAAGAAAGAGAGAATAAATTTATAATACATTAGAAATTTCAAAATTAAAGAAAGGTTTTATATTTTGTATGATTTAATAGGATCATCCTTATTTAAATTTATTTTACCAATTGTTTTAGGAGTTCTTTTATCTAATGTATACTAGATGAGTCTTTAATATTTTGAATGAGATCAAGATATAATTTTTTTATATAAAAATGTAGCAAAATATCATCATTAAAATTTCTTTTCTTCACATTTATATATATTTATAGATAAAAATAACAATATTGATAATCAATTACTTATTCTATAAATCCATGTAGATTGTTTACATTCCATTTAATCTTTAATTTAAGCAATTTCATAATGTAATTTTAAAATTATTAATTTATAATAAAAATTGCATCATTAATTACTCGTAGATAGAGGTTATTAGGTATTTAAATAAGAGAGTTATCTTAAGTTAATAAAGGGTATTCTATATAATTTCACTCATTATATACTACATAAATACTATATTTTTTATCAGATTTGCTTGTTGAGACAGTATTTGATCAAATATTTGCTCTTATAGCTGTTTTATCATAGAAAGAATAGAAGTAAATTTAATATTATCAAATTTTAATGTAGTTGAATTTAAAGTTCTTAATTTTACAACATATTCTAAATTTATATCTCTGTAGTAAATTGTTGATTAAAAGGTTTAAAAGATTCTAGAGTTATATAAAAATAAGAAAAAAATTAGTGTACTGAAATTTTTATGAAGTTCTTTTATTTATTCGAAATGTTTTCCTTTTTTAGATTAATATAAAATAAATAATAGATATTTTAAACAGTTAACCTTAAAATTAAATTTAAAAATAATGTTCAAAAGTGCTACTGCGACCAAGAAGCAAGATGAATCTGATTACTCAAATGTATTTGTTTTGTTGTTAATATGATAGAGAAATGTATCACCTAGTTAAAATTAAGATCGTATTAATGAATTGAACCGAGTATTGCAAGGACTATCTACAAATGTTAAAGATGATAAAGTAATTGTTGTTATTAATTAATTAAGAGTAGAAGAGATTTATATTTTCAAAAGATTAAATTACTTGAAGAGAGAATTCAAAAAGGGGAAATTAATGATAATTAAAAATTCAGAGTATTAATTGATTTTTTATTTATTAGTTGCTTTATGAATAATTTGAAAAATTGGAAGAAACTTTGTATAGTGAAAGAGATTAGAGATAGGTAAAAAATAGAGATATATTTAAGTTAATTTGTGAAAAAAGTTTGAAATCATTAACTTTAATTGAAAAAAATTTTTCTCTATCTTTGAATGAAGAATATTCTAGTAGAAAAGTAAATGAATAAGAAATTTTTGCTGAAATTGATGATAAAATATAAGCAATGAAAGGAGAATTAAAAAAAGATAATGTTTAAAGAACAGAATATGAAGAGAAACAAATAGAGAACATTGAAAAAGAACTTGAAGAATTAAGATACTATTTTGAATAAGAAAAATAAATAAGAGATTAAAATGCTGAAAAATTAATAAGAGGATTTGGAGAAGAAATCTTAAGATTGTAAGAACAATTAAGTGAGGAAAAAAGAATTTCAGAAGAATCTTATGAAACCACTATTAGATTGTTGCAAGACTTAGATTAATCTATTTAAAATGATTTAGAAGTATAATTTTATTATAATAAACTACTTTAGTAAGAATAATTCTTAAGAGAAAAATAAGAGAAGTCTTTGTTAAAGCTATTGGAATCAACATGTTAAAAGATTGAATAATCTTTATTATCATGATATATAAACTTATTTATCAATATTAATTAATTAGAATAAATTTAATGGGAAATTAGAACAATGTTAAGGCAAAATTTGTGAGTTTATTAAAATAAGATGATGAAAATGCATTAGCAGAAGAATTGAAGTCTATACTACTTCTTGATATTACTTAAGAAGAGTATCTTAATGCTTTTTATCCATCAGACATTAGGGATATATTAAAATAATCGCCAAAAAGAATCTTAGGAGTAATACACTATTTACATAAATTTTTATGCGATAGTTAAAATGATTTAGCATCTCACATATAATATAGATAATGGAAGAATAGTTTGAGAATATTAACTACAATCATTCCGGTTCTATACGAAGGATAATTTAAAGAATAAATGAAGGAAATATTATGGCATACTAAAATTCCCAAGCCTAATGAAGAAATTTAAGAACGAGATCCTCCTCTCATAATTTCATTGCTTTCAAGATTAATATAATTATGTTTCCATTTTGGATTTACAATAGATGTTTTAGAATATGATGTATTAATACTATTAATCTTTAAAGGAACAATTTGTAAAGAAAGATACTCTATTATAGTTATTTGCTTAATATTATTATAATGTATGGAATTAATATAAATTGTAATTGGGTTATATTTGGAAGGGTTTTAATACATAATGCAAATATCCAAATGATATAACGAAATATTTTGAAAATAGGTATCTTGTTTTGTCTTGTATATTTGCTTTGGTTAGTTCATCCTTATTTACATAAGAGTTCTTTTTTTATCTTGAAATATAAGAATTAAGTGGAGAAAAAGAAGTTTAACAAGATGAAAAATTATAATCTAAAGAATAAGAAACGCATGAACAATTTTAGGAGAAATCTATTTAAGAAAATTAAATTAAACCAGAATAAAACGACTTAAAAAAATTTCAAAAGTTGTTAGTTCAAACTCCAAATGCAGCCTTATTAGTATTATAAAAAATACCTTTTTTTCCAGAATTATTAGTATCTATGATAGCATTTTCATTATTTTCAACTGAAAGAATTTAATAATTTCTTAGAGGTGTTGTATAAATCCCTAATTAGATAGAAGAAAATCTATAGAGTGTATGTTTAAAATTAACGTCACTTTTGATAGGAGGATAAGGTATTTATATAAGAAATCAATTTTAGGTTTTGTTTATAGGGATATTTTACCTTTTGGGAAAGAATATGAGGAAATGGTCAAGGCTTATGAGCATTTTTAATTTTTTAATATTCCATTTCCTTAATTTATTAATTTACCTTAGCAACTATAAGAAGGGATTATAGTATAGCAAACACAAAAGTTTTACTCTTATTATAAATCTTAATAATAATTTTTAAGAGGAACTTTTGGAAAGTAATTATCTAATTTTGAAAATAACTTTATATTTTTGAGTTATTTATCTACTAAAACTCTTCATAATGGTATTATTATAATCATAAAATATAGTTCCCAATATAATGGTGGTTTATTTATTGTCTTATTTTAATAATAGAAAATACATTTAAAAAGTTTCTTTAAAATTACTCAGTTTACTGAGTACTCAACCTTAATTAAATATGTAGTTTTGTGAGAATTAAGAATTTTCTTTGACTTTTACTAATGCTCCTATTAGTATAGGTACTTGGGGTGATTTGCTAATAACAGCATTATGTGATAGTATTTTGAAGGATATGTCAACAATAAAAGAAAATAGGATAATAGAAATATCTTAAATATTATTCAATATTTCATCGGAGGTTGGAAAACTCAATATACAAAGTTGTTAAATAATTTGTTTGTTAATTAAGCAAATGGCAAATTATGATTTTATATTGAAATCTCCAAGAATGTTAAGTAGTCTATAGAATTTGATTGGAGCTGTTTCCTAGATGATTTACTTTTTTCCAGATGATAATTTAGTTCTGTTACAAAATGTAATCAAAATTAAAGAAAATATTAAATTTTTGCATGAATTATAAATTTCATAAAAAAAACTTTAAATTTGGTGGGATAAACATGCTCCTCAAAATCCAATTGTTAATTAAAGTTTCATAAAAAGTGGGCAATTTCAAAATGATGTTCATGATTTGAGAGAATCACAAGTTAGATCATTTACTCAATCGTAATCAAATCCAAACTAAAAACGATAGTAAAAATAATTTTAATAAGAAGAAATATAAGGTTTATAATAAATGGAATAAATTTAATCTGATAGAACTACAAAATCTTCTGTTGAATATGATAAGTATATTGCTTTGTGGAAAACCTTTAATTAGGATTCCATTTAATAATTTATTCCTTTAATTAGTTTGATTAAATTATTTGAAAATTTGAATAAGTTATCCAAGAATTCAAACGACGAAGAAGTATTGTAATCTATAAGTTAATCACATGATTTGAGATCTTTAATGGTCAAATAGATTATTTTTAAAATAAAAGTTGACAAATTTTAGATATTTAAAACCTTAACTAAATAAATTTGGTTGAATTGTTTAAGAAATTGTGAAAAATTCCCCTATTTTGAAAAGTCTGAATGTCCTTGCTTTTAAAAATCTTATATGGATAAATGATCTATAAAGTTAAAAAGTTTATATAATATTTTGTTAACAAAAATTAGATTTTGACTTATATTATAAATTTAATATAAAAATGAAAAGATAAAAATAATTTGAATTCAACTTCGACCAACAATTTTCATCAACTCATCAACCTTTGAGAATGAGTCCTAGTTTTAGAATAAAGTTTTAAAGTCCTACAAAAGTTCCAAAAATTAAGTTCATTTATTAAAAGGATCTAAAGTAATATGATAGTGACTATTATGACTAATTTATGGGTGCTTTTCGCACTCCAACCATACATACTTAAAGAGCGTAAGTTTTATAGTTTTTTATAGTAGTGCCAGTTAAAAGTTAACTTAAGGGTAATTCAGATAATAAACACCAAAAAATATCTATTTCAATAACAAAGATTCAAATTAAGAGAATGAAAGAAATAAAGAGCTTTTGAAAATAATTAGAGAAAAGAAAACACATCAGAATAATTGATTATCGTTGATTTAATTTATATATTGACCTTTTAGGTTATTTAAAGAACTTAATATATTTAGATTTTAAATCTTATAAAGTAAGTAGTGTCTTTCAGAAAATGCTATATTTAATTTAATTATTAACTAAGTTATTTAAATTATTTTTATAATAAACTTATGATTTGTGCATCTGAAAACAATATTTAATAAGTGGTTAAGTTAGACTTAATAAATAAAGAATAGTTAAAAGATAGTTTTTTGAAAAAGATGCGAAAAACAGATGATATTGAATTGAGCTACAATGAGAGAAGAAAAAGTATTAATTTCTTAAAATATTTTCTATAGAAATTAAATTATAGCAATAATCAAGACCTAAATTTGAAGATTTGATATGTCCAATATGTTTAGAAATCTTCTAAAAAGTTACTACAACTTAATGTGGCCATGCATTTTGTGAAATGTGTATTTTTGATAGTTTAATGCGAAAGGCAGTAATTAGTTATTTCATATAGGAATGTCCTGTTTGTAGAGTGAAAATAAAAACACACTCATTTTAATATTGTAAAAGTTTTGATAATAGAATCATTGATTTAGTTAATTAGTATGGAGATTAGACACAAATTGAACATTTCAGAAATAGATAGTCTGAAATGGAATAATGGAATAAATCTAAAAAGTATTAGATTAATGTAAATTTAGAATAGAAAATTTAGTAGTTAATTAATAAATTGATGTAATGGATTAATAATTTATATGGCTTGTTGGAACAATAAAATAAGTGGGTAGAAAAGAATTATTCATTCATTATAATGAATGGGGAAAAGATTATGATGAATTCATCCCTATAAAATCAAGCAGATTAGCCCCATTGGGATTTTATACTAGTAGAGAGGACATCCCAAAATACTAATCTGAGTAAAGATAATTTGCAGAAATTTTAGAATTTATTAATTAAAATGGAGAGCTTCCAAATTGAAATGTAAATCATTATTGAATGGCATAATTTATTTTTATCCAAACATACAATCATCTTTTAAAAAATTAATTACTACCAAATTGAATCCTTAATCTAACATCAAATAATAAATATTGAATATTAAAATATTTATTAATAAAAATTCTTCTAAAAATAATTTTAAATCTCTAATAGATTTTCTCAAACGAGTTCTATTAGAAATTGTAAAAAAAAGAATGATAAAATTTTGTGTATATATGTTATATTGAATAATATTTCAGAATAATACTGCTTGTATTATGAGGATCGATAATATTTGAATATAGCTGACAATTGTATTATTGGTATTGTTAACCACTTAAGATGAGCAGGACTCACAAGTATTATTTAAAGGATTCCATCGAAAAATGTTTAAAGTGTTTAAATTGCATTCGTTGCTTTATAGATTTTTGGGATCGACAGATTAACATATTTCTTTTTACCATAAACATGAAGTTATGGTTTCGGAATTGAAGTCTTTAATATAATTGCATTAATTGAGAGCTCCTTTGGTTTAACATGTATGAGGGAGACATTCTGAAGTACCATTGTTATATGAGATCCAATTGCAAAATTCAGCCATTCTTTGACAAGCTATCATATCAATGTGAGCATCTTAACAAGATTTCATCAAAGCACACTGAGAACCATTCCAAACACAATTGCCATCTAAGCCTTTATAAGTGCAGGCGAATTAATTTGGATAAAGGTTGCATTTAACTTATGGTATACAGTTTTCTCCATTTGAAATGCATGTAGAATTATAACTCTAACAAGTATAATGATTGGTTCCATATTTAATGTCAGTGCATTCGAGAGATCTACAACCAGTAGATGAAAAAAAACATTTGCCATCTGTACCTAAAGCAATATTGCAGGTAATAATATTAGAATATTAATTACAAGATTACATGGTGATACAATTGGTTCCATCAGAAGTACATCCTTTAAGTTTAGATTGACATGATTCATGAGTTTCACCACTTAAATCTTCACATAATTGATCCCTACATTTACCGTTGATCCATGCACAATATCCTGTTTGTATTACTTGATTATTGACTAATGTTGGTGATTGAATACTGATTTTGCATTGTTCTTTTTGTTTGTAATTGAAACACTAAGTTAAGTCAATGCATCCATTCAAAGTATCCGTTGTACATTTTTATGATGCATTTTAACATTCGTCATGAGTTAATAAAGGTAAATCAGAGCACTTTACAAATAAAACACACTTTTATTAAGATTCAATCCATTAGCAATTTCCGTCTAAGCCTGTTTTACAAGCCTCTTAAATCCTATAATTAGAACATTTATCTAAGCCAACACAGTTAAAACCATCCGTGGTGCATAAACTATTAGCTGATTTACATGTGCTATCTAGATGACTCTGAATACTAGAACAAGATAGAAAGAGTGTACAACCAAATTCGTACCATACACATGGTCCATCTACTCCTTTGATACATTGATTTTTAGTCAATATTTAAGAACAAAATCTAGGTAAAATACATTTGGTTCCATCACTTACACATCCCTTTTTCTAATCATCACAAATTTCATCATAAGTCCCTTCAAAATCTTCGCATTTTTAATTTCTACAAAATCCTTGTTACCAAACACAAATTTCACCAGTATTTGATGTAGTACATGCTTATTCTATATTTACATCTGAACAAGTAGTTTTTTGACGACATCCACCAAACATTTTAGTTGTGCAACCTTGTTTATAAAGATTGCATTCCTGTTCAGTTGTAAATGCTGGTGCAGTAAGACAAGTTTTTATTACACACTCCTAATTATACCATTCGCATTCATTAAATGAATCATCCATTACACAACCAGAAATGTTTTTTACATCTTAACATTTCTTTCTCAAAATACACTTAGTACCGTCAGTTGTACATTTACTATTGAAATATTTACATTCAAAGTCTGTTGAATATGGAAGATCTTCACATTCCTCCAATCTACAATATTGCATATTTGAATAACATAAATCTGAATGCTTTTCGCATAAAGCAGGAGTAAGTGAATCACTTGGGGCGTTGAAACATGTTCTAATTTCGCAAGCAGCTATTGGTAATTCAGTATTCCAATAGCACAATTGATTAGTAATTGTTTTTACACATTGTTTACTTAAATTATAATCTGAACACTCTTTTTTCCTAGATTCACAACCATAGCCAGTTTCAACTACTGTACATCCATCCATATAATTTTAACAAGCACTATCATTACTATATGTTACTGTCGGAGGAGCAGTCTAACAAGAACGATTAGCACACACTAAACCATTCCATCCACATAATGATCCACTAGAGTTTATTTTACATTATCTCTCAGATGTATAAGTATTACAATCATTTAAAGCAACACAACCACCTACACCTACAGCAATAACTGTGCAATTAGGAAGATAATTTTGGCATTTCTCATGTGTATCTCTAGTATTATCCAAAGCAGCTGTTGTACAAGACTTTATATTACAACTGTTTGATTAAGTTTGCCATTCACAAATGTCTCCGCTATTTGATTTTACACATGATTACAAAGTTGTATATAGATTACATGCTACTAAAGGAATACAACCTCCTCCATTTGCTACTGTACATGTGTTCAAAAATTCTTAACAGTCTTAATGAGTTGTTAAAGTGGAAACTGCATTCGTACATATAGCATCTGTACATAAAGATGTTAAAGTATTCCAGTAACATTTGACTCCAGATGAACTTTAATAACATTAAGATTATTGTTTGTATGACGGGCAAGAAGACAATTTATCAGTGCAGCCCCCAAATCTTGCAACAGTACATGAATTTAAAAATGCTTGACATTTGGTATTATCATTGTAAGCATTAGTTTAAGGAGCATGCTCACAAGTTCTTGTAACGCAGGTATTAACATCCCAAAAGCATACAGTTCCTGAAACTGTTAATTTACATTGATCTTCAATTGTGTATGAAGTACATGAAGACGATAAAGCCTAACATGCATTAGAAGCATTATTAACAGTACAAGTATTCAACCAATCATAACAATTAGCATGATTGAATGTACCAGTATATTATGTACATATTCTATTAACACATGTACCTCCAATCCAAGCACATTTAACATTAGAATTACTTACAACACATTAATTTTCTGTTACTCCTCCAGTTGTGCAATTAGCAGGTTTAGTAGTGCAACCATTATTTGCAGTATTGACTGTACAAGTACTCAACCAATTTTAACAATTAGTATGATTGGGAGTTCCAATAAAATTATTACATGCTCTATCCTTACATGAATTTTAATGCCATACACATATGTCATTATTTGTATCCTTAACACATTAATTATATGTAGCAGATGAACAATTAGAAACATTATCTTTACAAGTAGTTGGTTTACTTAATTAACAAACACTTAACCATGATTCGCAATTAGTTTATGTCCATGTAGATATACCTGTTGTATTAAGACAAGTTTTATTAATGCATGCACTATTAGTTGAATTTGCAGTACATTTAGATAACCAGGCTAAACAATTAGCATGAGTATAAACTACTACATTAGCACCATAATTAGAACATGTTTTTAATTCACAATCTGTGCCAGTTTCATTAACAGTGCAATCAAACATCCAATTTTAACAATTTGCATGTGTGAATTTAGTAACTAGAACTCCATGATTCGTACAAGTCATTTCTTCACATGCCGTACCTGCAGAATTTACAGTGCATTTAGTTAACCAAAATTAACAATTTGCGTGATTGAATATAGTTACTGCACTTCCATGATTGGTACATGTTCTCGTAGATCCACAAGATGATGAATCTGCTACAGTACATTAATCTAAATAATTATAGCAATTTGTATGATTAAATACACTTACATTATTTTTCCAACAAGTTAATGGTTCACAAGCATTACCTAAAGTTGTAACCTTACAATATTTCTACCATGCAGAACAATTGGTAGTGTTGAAAACTGCAATATTATTTCCATAATTTATACATGATCTAATTTCACAACCAGTTGCATCCATATTTACTGTACATGTTGACAACCAATCTGAACATGTTGCATGACTAAACTTAGTTAAATTATTATTGTAACAAGTCTTTTCAATGCATCCATCATTTGTATTATTTACAGTACATAATGGAGACCATGAACTGCATGTCAAGACATTAAATGTACTTAAATTATGATTATAACAATTTCTCAAACTGTAACATTTAGTTTATGATGCAGAATCAGCATAACAATAAGACAACCAGGCCATACAATTGGCTTAATTAATTGTTCCAGAATAATTGGCGCATGTCTTATTAATGCATGAATTTGTCCCATTTGTACAAGTATTAAGCCAAGCTGTACAATTAGCTTATGTAAATTAAGTAACGGTACTATTACTACAAGTCTTTAAAGTACAACCATCATTTGTATCATTTACAGTGCAAGAACTTAACCAACTAGAGCAACTATTATAATTATAAAACGAAAGAGAAGCATTTACACACGTTCTATCAACACAACCATCATTTGTTGGATTTACAGTACAACTATTTAACCAATTTGTGCAATCTTAATGTGAATATGAAGATAATTCTTAGGTATTACTACAAGTTCTGGCTATGCAAGATGATTTAGTAGGATCTGGAACACATGAACTCAAATATTCTGAGCATGTTTATAAAGTGAAACTTTAAATTGCAGTACCATAATTCGAGCATGTTCTAATTGTTTTACAAGCTGTTGATCCATTATTTGTGCACTAATATAACCAGTAAGAACAGGTTGTAGCGGTAAAACTTGTTAATTGATTACCATAATTAGTACAAGTTCTTATTTCACATCCAGTGTTTGTTGAATTAGCTTTACAAGTATTCAACCATTATCCACATGTTTAATCATTAAAAACAGTTAAATTAGTATTAAAACAAGTCTTATTCATACATCCATTACTTGTGCTATTTACAGTACAATAAGATAGCCATGCCTCACAATTTATGTGATTAAATGTTTAAATATTTATTCCATAATTACTGCACGTACGATCAGTCATACAAGCTGTTCCTGCAGAATTAACTCGGCAATAGGATAACCAACTTTAACAATTAGCTTAATTTATAGTTGATAGAGAATGATTTTAGCATGTCTTTAATTCACAATACTATGGCCAAATGGCATTGTTTGCTTTACAATAAGATAACCAATCACTGCAATTTGTTATTGTAACATCGCTTCCAACCAAACCTGAATTATTACATGTCTTTTCTGTACAACTTCCATTTATAAATGCACAACTTGATTTCCAAGCATTGCAAGTATAAGAATTTACTTATATCACAGCATTTAAATTTATATTGCTGCATGTTTTTTCAATGCAAGCAGTGTTATTATTATTACTGGTGCAATTACTATTCCAGCTTTCACATTCTACATGTGTAAATGTCGTAACTTAAGAACCATGATTTGTGCATGTTCTTCTTGTAATACATTTTGTTTGCGTTGTATTTGCCACACAATAAGAAAGATAAGATTAACAATTATTATCGTTAATGGTACCTATGTAATTATCACATGTTTTAGGCATACAACCCTATGTCTTATAATTTATACATGTAGACAACCAATTTTAACAAGTGCTAGATGAGTATGCTAAAAGATTAGTAGAGTAATTGTAACATGTTCTATCTTAACAACTTGTACTTCCATTATTAGTACAAGTTGATAACCAAGATGAACATGTTGTATCCGTGTAAGTAGTAAGTTGTGGGTTCAAACAAGTCCTTATCTCACAATTTGTATTGCTGCTATTAACAGAACACAAGGTGTTCCAATTTTAACAATTTTCAAAATTAAATGTTGTAACATTTGTTGTAGTGCAACTTACTTAACAAGAGGTTTTGGCAGAATTAGCAGAACAATTGTAATACCAGGTTTGGCAATTCGTGTCATTAACTTAATTAGTTTATTAATAGTTTGCACAATTTTTCTTTTCACAACCTGTAGATGTAGAATTGATTGTGCAAATCACATTCCAATCTTAACAATTAGCTAATGTAGGTGAGGATTAAGAAAAGTTTGAGCAGGATTTCTCAACGCATATTTAATTTACACTGTCAAATGTACAAGTTGATAACCAATCATGGCAATTTTCATATGAGGTTGGGTTTGATAGATTAGCGGTTACATAGTTGGAGCATGATCTAGGTTCACAACCATAATTCCCAGAGCCTATATATGCACAGCCAGGCAGCCATTAATCACATCCTGCTTAATCAACAATATCATAACCATTATCATGAGCTGTAACAGCGCTTGCACAAGTTCTTATTGTAGAAGTACAAGAAGAGGTATTATCATAATTTCCATAATAAGTACACCCATCTAAATAATCATGGCAATTTTAAGCAGATAAAGGTAATGATCCTCTAAATGTTGAGCAAGTCTTAACAACACATAAACTGTCAGACCCATCCAATTCACATGATGACATCCATGAATTTGTACAGCTATAATTGACGTCAATAGATTGAGATGTAGATGCATTATCACAAGTCTTTGTTTCACAACCATCAGAAGTACTCTTGACTGTGCAAGTTGATAACCATGTGTTACAATCAGAATGAACATAAGAACCATCAGCAATACTAAGCGATAAGGTACGGTAAGCATTACTACAAGTAATATCTTCACAACTGGTTGAAGAACTATCAATAGTACATTTGTTGCTATAAGTATTACAACTATCATGATCAAAAGTAGTCAGTTAAGCATTAGAACATGTAAATTCCATGCAAGCAGTTCCAGTGTCAACAGTTCCTTTTTTATCATAAGTGCAAGAACTCTTCCAACTAGAACAAGTAGAATGATCAAATGTAACGAGATTTGATACAGCATTTTCACAAGTTTTAACAGTTTCACAATTATCTGCTGAAGCGTTTGCAATGCATCCTGCTAACCATGTATTACAATTATCATAATTAAAATTGCCTGCAGTTATATCACTATTTGTGCAAGTCTTAGTTTCACATGCCAGTCCATCTGCTGAGACAGTACAATCTGATAACCATAAATTACAATTAGCATGATTGAATGTAGTAATATTAGAACCATAATTAGTACAAGTACGTGCGCTTATACAAGCATTTAGAGAATCATTAACTTTGCAATAAGAATACCATTTATAACAATTAGCCTCAGTATAAGAACTGATCCCAGTTGATGAATTAGTACAAGATCTAGCTTCGCATACACTACCGGTTCCAGTACAACCATCTAGCCAAGCATTACAGTTAGTATAATTGAACACAGTCACATTACTTCCGTAATTTGTACATGTTCTATCTATGCAAGCTGTACCTCCAGAATCTACTGTACATGTGCTCAACCAATTACTACAAATTTCATGAGTAAACTCTTATAGATAAGATCCATAATTTGTACAAGTACGTTCACTTACACATCCATCATTTGTTGAATTTACATTACAACCGTAAAGCCATTTCTAACAAGTACTTGCTGTAAATGTAGTTATAAAATCTCCATAATTATAACAGGTTCTATATTAACATCCAGTACCATCTGAATTAGCTGTACATTCTAAGTACCACTCACTACATTTTTAATGATTGAACACTGTAATAACTTGGGATGCTAATTAACATGTTTTAACTATGCATTTAGTACTTCCAGAATTTGTACATGTACTTAAATAGTTTTAACAGTTTGTTTGAGTTACAGATCCACTAAAATTTCCACAAATTGTATTTGTAGAATCTCTGCATGTAGTTCCTCCTCCAACACAACCATTTTTCCAATTTCCACAATTAGTATTATCAATCGTTGCTACTTATGTTCCATGATTATAACAAGATTTTGCTTCACATGCAGTACCTTCAATATTACTAGTACAAGAAGATAGCCAATTAGAACATGTTGTATGACTTATAGTGCTTAATTAATCTTTATAATTTGTGCAAGTTCTACTTGTACAAGCAGAACCTGTTGCATCAGAAGTACAACTACTTAGCCATTCTGAACAATTAGCATGATTAAAAACGGAAAATGCATAAGTTGCTTTTGAACAAGTCTTTGTCATACAAGATGTTGCATTATTTTTTGTGCAACTTAAGGAATAAGCTTCGCAATTAGTATGGTCATATTGATATCCTGCTGGAGCACTTGTACATGCCCTATTTTCTTAACAGGCTGAACCTGTTCCATTACAAGAAGGATGCCATTTATTACATTCGGCAACTGAAAATGAAGTTACATGACTTCCATGATTGGTACAAGTTTTTACTGTACAACCTGTATTTGTACTATTCACAGTACATTAAAATAACCAACTCTAACATGATTCATGAGTAAAATATGAAATAAAACCTTTATGATTATAGCATGTTCTCCATTCACAACCACTTGAAGCTGAATTACTAGTACATAATTTATAGAAATTTGTGCAAGTTTTATGATTGAAAGTTGTTATTCCTGATGTTGATGAACAAATTTTATTTGTACAATAAGATCCACTTACGTATGTACATGATTCAAGATAACTAGTACAATTTGCAGCAGAAGTATATGCTCCAGATGTACAAGCTTTATTCGATTCACAAGCAGATCCATCTACATTTGCTTAGCATTCTGATAGCCATGATGAACAATTAGAATTATCAAAAGTTGTTATCTATTAACCATAATTTGTACATGTTTTAGTTTCGCATCCTAACTTATCCCAACTGACAGTACAGGACGATAACCAATTATTACATGTATCATGTGTAAAATATATGATATTTTATCCATAATTACTACAAGTCCTAAGAGTACAAGCTGTATTGGTATTTGTACATGTTGATAACCAATTTGTGCAATTTGTATGATTAAATATAGTAACTTTGCTTCCATAATTAGTACAAGTTCTAGCACTTTTGCAACCTGTTGATCCATCATTTGTGCATTCACTAAACCAAGTTGAACAATTAGAACTATTAAACGTAGTAACATTTGATCCGTAATTAGTGCATGTTTTATTAATGCATTAACTTCCATTAGTCGTACAATCAATAAGCCAAGTATTGCAATCAGAATGTGTAAATGTAGGACCTGTATAATTATCACAAGTTCTAGTAGTTTCACAAGCAGTGGCTCCTGGATTAACAGAGCATGAAGATAGCCATGCATTACAATTAGTTTAATTAAATACTGTTACTGAATAACCATGATTAGTACAAGTTTTTTCAGCACAAGCATCAGCTACCCATGTACAAGGATAATTTGAATAGTTCTTATAACATTAATCATAATTGACATAGTCAGCACAATTAGTAGGTTTTTAAATACAACTTGTTGGAGCACCAACTGTGCATGTTTATAACCAATTATTGCAATTTGAATGATTAAAATCTGTAATACCTTATGTTGTTGTACAAGTTCTAGTTATACACGATGAACCATTCCATGTACAATATCCATTCGAAGTGGATAGTTCACAATTATCTATATTAGTATACTAAGAACACAATGATTTCTAAGACATACAACTTGTATGAGGTGAATTATTATCAACAACACAACCTGATAACCAAGTTTTACAATTTTATTGAGTATAAGTATATCCTATCATCAATGAACAAGATCTAGTCTTACAATAAGGAGTAGCTAGAGTTGTATCCCATGTACATATAGTGTTATTACTATCAGTGATACATTATTATTCTGTAAGGTCCTAACATGAATTTAATCTAGAAGTACAACCTAAATTACTAGTTCTTCTCACAACAGTACAGGAACTAAGGAAGGTATTACATTCTGCATCAGAATCAAATTGATTAGTATCAGGAGCATATGAGCATTGTCGATTTTAGCAATAATTATATTACCAAGCACATTTTGATCCATTTGATGCTAATTAACACGATCTAAATGTGGTATACGAGCCACAAGTGCTTAATTATGTCATACAACCTCCAGTTCCAGTAGGTACAACTGTACAAGATGATAAAAATGTGTAACATTCTTCATGAGTGTCATAACTACTAGAGACAGGAGCATTAGCACAAGTTCTATTAACACAAGTTCCAACCCAAACGCATGGTCCTCCAAGTGAATTAGTAGAAGTATCTGTGCATTAAGTGTTTGTACTCATCATACTACAACTACTTGGTTTTTAAACACATCCTTATCCACTGGGAGCAACAATACATCCTGCTAAATAAGCTTCACACTCTTCATTTGAGTCGTGATCTGAATCTTAAGGAGCAGTAGAGCATGATTTATCATAACAAGCATTTCCAGTCCATTCACAAAGATAATTTAAGTTATTATATCTGCAGCTCCTTTATGCCGTATATGTTGTGCAAGAATCTAAAGGAACACAACCTCCATTTCCTTCACTTGCAACTGTACATCCATTTAAATAATCATGACATTCTTCGTAAGTATCATAATCAGAAGTGTAAGGTGCTGTGAAACAAGCTTTATCATAACAGGCTCCTTCAAACCATCCACAAATTTAGCCATTTGATGTGATGTAACATTAATCTTCAAGAATTAATTAGTTACATTAACTTGGTCTTGTTATGCATCCACGTCCACTATTTGCAATTGTACATGTACTTAGATAACTCTTACATTTCAAATCTGTATCATATTCAAAAGGAGCATTAGCACAATTCTTTTAATAGCAAAGGCCAGTCCAGAAACATCGATTGCCATTTAAATCTACCTTACAAGTACTTTATGATGTTAGAACTTAACATGTCATTTGAACACATCCAATCTTCGTTCTTGCTACTGTACATTCTTCATTAAACTCTTAACATTATTCATGGCTATTAAATGATAATGGAGCATTTTCACAAGTCCTTAATGCACATTCTCCATGATAAAAGAAACAATTTCTTCCATATTTATCTACTACACATGCTATTTCAACATCAATATCACTACATTCATTTAATTACTTACATCCTCCTCCTAGTTTTGTGATACATCCTTCTTTATATTTATTACAATCGTAATTTGTTTATAGAAATGTTGTTGCAGTAGTTGGAGCATTGTCACATGTTCTCTATGAACAGCCTTTTAATGTAGTATTGTTGACTGTGCAATCCTCTTTATAAGCAGCACATTACTCATGAGTTACATATTATAAAGGAGCACTATCGCATGTATAGGAAACACAATTAGTTCCTGTCCAAAAGCATTTGTTATTTTATGCATCTATTTTACAACTTTCATCTAAATCATATTTTGAGCAATCCGAGATACTAATACATCCTCCTAAAGATTTTGGAACACAATTTTCTAAAAACGAAGAGCAATCAATATTTTGTGGAGCATTTTCGCATTTTTTATCATAACATTTGCCTTCATTCCAAAAACATAAAGATCCATTAGCATTATATGTACATGATTCTTTTAGTGTGACATCATTACATTAAGTTCTTTGCCTACAACCACCTTCAGTAAGTAATGTACAACCTTCAAAATATTCTTAACAAGCTTGATCAGTTCTAATAGATTTTGGAGCTGTATCACACGAGCGATTCAAGCATTTACCATCAACCCAGGCACATAATCCCAAATTTTAGTTATAATAGCATTACATTTCAAATTCTTAATCTTCGCAATTGTATCCACTCACCTGACATCCACCTCTTGGGTTGACTGTGCAATATGATAATTGTTCACGACATTGATTATCAGTCTTAAATGAATTTGGTAGCTTGTTACAATCAGTTGCATCATAACAATACTAATCCCAGAAGCAATATTTTCCTTTTGAATTTTTAACACAGGCTATGGAAGTTTAATATTAGTAACATTCAGCAAGTTGAACGCATTTTTCACCATCTGTGATACACTTATTGGAAATCATTTGACAAAGTTCTTAGACACTAAAAGGATAACTGGAACATGATGTAAATTAGACACATTCATTTAAAATGTAAGCGCAGCCTTCTACTTGCCAACATTTATCAGATCCAAATTTAGTACAATATGTATTATTCGTAGTGGTAGCGTTATTGTTAGTTTCCTCAGTAATAGATTTGATTTCGCATCTTTCTTTGAGTTTATTCCAAACACAATTTTGATTCCTATAGCAATCATATTCGAAAAGTTGAGTACACAAACATGGAGTACTTAAACTAATATTTGTTGAATCGCTTTTCACTTAAAAAATACATATCAACAAAAATAGTAAATATAGTTTCATATGAATTATAATATTATTTATATGTTTGAAGTAATTCATAATTTAATTAACAAACTAGAAAAAAATGGATAATGAGAGTTATTTTCAAAAAGTGAATTAATTTAAAACTTCTTCTTCTAATTGTTTTATTAATCATCCAGTAAACTAGATAGATAAACCAACAAAAGAATCTGATCTTGTTTATTATTAAGCAGCCAAAGAAAAATGCGCCAACAAATAAAATGAAAGATTATCGACACCACTTTTTTAAGTAACTAGTTTAGTCACCAATGCACCTCCTCTTCATAAAACTACAGTAAAATCTACTTAATTTAGCAATCAAGCTACAAATATCTTTGATGTAAACAATTTCAATATATTTAAATAATTAGTTCTCAGAAAATCGAAAAGAATAAATGTTCAAACCTCATTGTATTAAAATTGCTGAACCAGGTAACAATTCCAATTAGACTTACAAATAATAGTTAAAAACTTCAGATCTTCCATCAAGAGATAATTTATCTAGAAATCCTATAACAACTGGAGATCCTAAAAGCGAATACTTAAGAACAACCAAAACCCCATTCCCAAAAGATTAACTAAGCTTTAATTGATTTAAATAAAACAAATAATTAACATCAATCACATAACTAAATATTTATTTGTTCTTGCAACATATTATTCATAAATTTCTCCTCTTTTCTTTCTCATATGAGCCTCTGTTAAAGGAGTTGAAAGATATTCCATTACACAAAACAAAGTAATAGGTCCAATCAAAGCACACACACTTATTATATCATAAATTGATGCAAAAGCAAAACAGAACCAAGTAACCAAATCAAAAAATAAATTTGGATGGCGACTTTTTCTCCAAAGTCCACTTTCTATTAATTTCTCCTATGGAAGCAAACCCTATTGTTTTAATTTCTTAAATTTCTCTAATTGTATATCTTAACAATTAATATTATGATTACCAGCAGTAGCTTCTAAGCAAATACTCAAAGGGATTATTGACAAAGCAATATAATTCATAATATTTAAACCACTAAAATTATCTACTTCCCAAGTGAGATTATTTAGAAACAAAAAATATAGTGGTATACTGGTGACAAATACAATTAATCCTTAGAACATAAATTAAACAAGAACCATTAAATCTTTTTTTAATTTATCTGTGTCGTATTCACTAAAGATATTATCATATCTCTCATCTCTAAATCCAGCTAAAACTCTTGTTACACATAAAAATCCACCAAGTCTTAGAGCCCATAATGCCACAAGAACAAGATTAATCTTAAAAAATACATATTTAACTATTACAATCTTTGCTGTTGTGGATATAGTTGAAAAAATAAAATAGACTACTCCTGCTACTAAATGACTTATAGAGTAGGCTACATCAACTATACATTCATGATTTCCACCAATTTTATAAACTAAGTAGAATATCAGCTAATTTATTAGAATGGCTGGTAATCCCCATATTAAAGCAACTTCAATAAAATAAATCATTCTTCTTTAGTTTTATAGCTTATATTATTTATTTAAGGATTTCTTAAATTTAAGATTAGAAAATTGATTATAATTTCTAATATTATTAATCTTGATGTATTTTATGGCTTATCATTAAACAGTCCATCTTCATTAATGTATTATATCTCAGTTACTGTTGCCTGGATTTGGTTTTCAAAGACATTTTATAAATTCCTTAAAAGAATTTAAATATTATCAGGAAAACTTAGAAATGTATATAGAAAATAATATCAACATATATGATCAAAATTTTATTATATATAATAGAAAATTTTTAGTGTAGTTTTAAAGGTAAAATGGTATCAAAGTCTAGCAATCATTAGTTTAAAATTAAACTTTATATTTTCAAATATCCTAAATAATAGCTAATTTTATTATCTTTGAAATTCTTTCTATTGATTTTTATAGTTATATTCTATTGATTATTCTAATTATTTTAGGATAATTTATAGTCCCTATACATGTAGTTATATTTAGAAAATCTTAAGATTATAATTATATCTCTTTTAAATTGATATGTAATATTAAAGCTGAAAACATGAAGCATTTTAAAAAGTTAATTCACATTTAAGACATAAATATTTTTTGGCTCATTACAACAAACACATAATTAATTAATCATTTAGCAGAAGATAATTAACGATGACGCTCTTGAAGCTTTTTCTTTTCTTCTTCTTAAGCCAATTACTAACCAACTTTCTAAATCATACTATTGACCTTCTCAATTCTGACCAATCTTTCTGAATTTCGACTTCGACAATGCTCAACCATACAGGTATCATCTTTAATTAATAGTGGAATAGTAGTTTTGTCTTTTTCTAATAAGAATTATTCAGGATGCAGCATTTCTTTAGTAAGTATAGCTTATTTAGAATTTTATTTGGAGAGTCTATGGGACATTGAAGAAGCTTGATAACTTTTAAAAGAGGAATTAAAATCAACTTATTAATCTGAATGATTAGATTTATGCAAAGAATTGATAAGAGAAACAGGACCTCCTTTAATGCTGGATGGTGCAGCAGGAGGTAATTTGGCGCTTTTATGAGAACCATGTTATGATCTTTAAATTGTTAAAATATAAAAATACCCAATTCTTTATTGACTTCCTCTTTATTAACTTCCTCTTTATTAACTAGGCCTATGTTCTTATCCAGGGATTTTTAATTAATTATTAGCACTTCCTTAAAGATTAGGAATATCAAATTATGGATTCTATAATTCATTTTTAGGTATCTTCTCAAAAAGATTCATAACTTTATCTTTTTCAATACCTTTTCTATAAATATTAGCTAATCCAGGAAATAAATTAACCAAATTGTCAAATATTTTGAAAATTTGCAAAGTTGTATATTAATTAATTTGAAGTACATCTGCTGATATTAAAATTTCATTTTTATAACATGAAACTAAAGCTTTCTCTTTAACCCATTATCTTAATTTATCATCCATAACCTATTAAGGAGAGAGCTTGCCGATTTTTTCACCATGCCAAACATCATAAATTCTTACTTCTTATTGAGCATCTAATGCTGCTGCTACTCCAGTATGACTAACACTCATTCCAATTATTCTCCACAAACCTTATTTTTATTCTTCCATTTTAACTTTACTTCCTTTTCTAAATTGATGAGTTCTCTTACATAACAATTTGCCATCCTTTAAATCATAAATGTTAACACCCCCATCATATGATGATGAAACCAATCTATTATCATCACAAAATTGAATCTGAGTACAATTATACATATGTTTATCTAAATAAAATCTCTCCTATTCTAAAATCAAATCATAAACAAAAACACTTCCTTACTATAACCCAGCAGCTAAATATACTGATGATTTTGAAACTGCCATACAACTCAATGGATAAAGAATCTATACTTCTGTAATAGTAGCTTATTATTTAAGCAATTGTTAAGATGGTAATCCAAAAGATGAACTTAAATATTCCGGAAGTGCAGATCTCTTAGCACTAGTAAAACGATGTAATTCAAGTCTTGTTGTATTGGTCCAACCAACTACTATTCCTGTAACACATTCATGCTGTTTATAAGAGTTAAACGTTTTGTTTCCATTTTAAATGCTAAATCTTTCAGTGATAAATTCTACTATTGCTCTGTATTTTTAATCTGGATATTCATCTTCACTTGGCACTGTTCCATTCTCATTCTCATCATAAAGCACTTCCTCTACTACTTGCACAGGTGCCACTTCCACAGCTTTTTTTTATGGAACTGCAACCTTCTTTTTAGGATCAACTTTCTCTTCAGGAGGAGGTTCTTTTGGAGCTGTCAAATCTTATTTTATTTTAGCTAATATTCCATTATAATCTAGAGTTTTCTTTATTCCATTAAATTTCACTTAGTATATCAAATCTGTTAATTCAGAACAAGATATATCCATTGGTGATGTTTAAATCTATTACTATTATATTTGAGGCATTATTGGTTAATCTTTCCCTTTAATAGGTGATGGCTTGAATTAACTCTATAAGTGTCTTGGACTCTGAGCTCCCACACTATTACTTGATATTTAACTTGAATTTGATTATTAGTCAATTTTTAAATCTGGAATCCTAAACACTTTTACACTACCATTATATTATGTAACAGTTATATATTAAGAAAATTAACTTATGTCTACATCAACTGGATACTCTCCTATTGCATTCTTTTCTTTTGTCATTGTTATTGTATGATGAAGTAATAATTTATTTTCTATTGGCCTGAATCTATAAATGTATACCACAGGATCATTATGCTAAGCAACTCCAATCCTAAATTTATTATGATTATCTACACACAAACATTCCTATAATCATCAGTTGCTTGATCTCTGCTACTCAAACACACTTTAATTATTCTTTTCCCGTTTGTTTCTTTCTTTGCTATCCTAAGTTTCTTACTTAAGTCTAATATCATTAAATTTCCTTATGTATCTCCTGCTGCTACTAAATTACTTGAACTGTCTCGACTAACACAACTTAATTAAGGTATATCAAAAACACCTTAAGGAGGAAGTGTTCTTAATTGACCTTCATAATTTGGATCTGAACGATATTTTTCAATTTCGAAAACTTTATTATAAACTTCATTAAGTATCATTGTATTCAAGATTTTGTTAATGAATCTATCTTATTCATCAACTAAAATACTTATATGGTTTTGGAAGTTTATCTTCCCAATTGGTTGGATTACAATATCCCCATGAATTTAATTAATCCATTATTATTTTTATTTTACAATATTTAGAAATCTCGAATTATTGCCAAGCTAACAATTTACAATAAATAAAACTATTATTAAGATTAACTAAGATCAATCTATTAAATTTCTTAGATAAGAGTTTTGCCTCTTTACAATTAGAAATTTTGTAAAATTGCAAAAAAAATTCTCATCTTTTTCAACTATTCAAGTAGTAAAATGATACTTTAGACTCTTAATTTATTAACTAAATATATCCATTTCAACAATTCTTGAATGCTTTTTTTTTTTTTAATTCATTAATTTTTCTAAGAAAATCAGATTTCTTCCTTCTTTGTCTAAATGTTTTGATGAAATTTATTAAATTAATCTAATAAATATCAAATTTATAATAGATATTAAATACATATTCTACAAATGATTTTAATATCTTATGTTAATTTGTTTGTGGTATAAATTAGAATTGATCACTTTTAATTAACCCTACAAAATTTTTGATAAACTTAGCATAATTATAAAGATTATAGACCATTATCTTTGATAGATTAAAGATATTTACAATAGTAATACATATAAATGTAACAGATATATATTTGTAAGTAAAATGGAAGTTTATGTGTTCAATATAATGTTTTATAAAGATTAATTTTAAAATATGTAATGGGGTATTTTTAAAATTTACTTTAAACATATATAAATAATAGGTAAAGGGATATAAAAACTTAAAACTCTTTTTTTAATAATTAGAGCAAGAATAACTTGCAGTTCTCCAAAATACCAAAAAATATTTTGCATTAGGATTTTAAAATAATAACTTTCATCCATTTTATAACAAATAAACTCAATTTATTAAGAGTTCCGACTTTTAGTTATAAAAATTTGAAATCTCAAATTAAAAATAAAAGCTTTATGAAATTTGAGTTTCAAGAATTTATTCAATCATTTATTGAATTATTTTTAAAGAATTATATTTCAAAGATTTATCAAAAATTTTCAATAAATTTTTAAAGATAATAGGAGTAAATAATTTAGAGGTTTTTTTGTTAACTGCTGCTACAAATAGTTATATTAAAAAACGTTTTTCTAGTTTTAAAAATTTTCAACTTCTTCAGTTTATATTTATATAGGACCAGAAGATTTATTTGATATTTTTAAATGACGAAGGTAATTGATTCATAAATTTATATTACATTTAATTTGCAAATGATATGAAAATAAAGAACATTAATGAATATGTTTAATGAATCAATTTAATCTCAAGAATTTTAGTATTAATATTAATTTGTTAAAATAAATAAAATTTTTATGAAATCTCAAAAAACGGAACTTGTTCTAATATTTCTATTGTGCACAATAAATTGTGTTAATATAAGTAGACAAGATGGAGTAGATGAACTGAAAGTAAATAGATAATAATGAAATAGATAAGAAAACAAGTTGGGGTAAAATTGCATGGAATTTAAGTTAATTGGCTTTTTCAGGTGACTCAGCATTGAAAGAGTTAGCAGATGTTTTAACTTCAGTGGTATAGAAATGGTTATAAAAATCAATTAGACAGAATAAGTAAAAGATTTGAAACATGATCATGAATTTGCTAGTGATAAGGCAATAAATGTGTATATAAGCAAAGATGAAAAGTTAGATTTAGGAATAGATGAAACTATTACTTTTATTGCAAGAAATACAGATTATTTAGATTCATAGATGCATGATTACATCTTAAATATAAATAAAAGATTAGAAAATTTAGATTAAAATGTTAAAGAAAATAGAAAATAATTAGAATATTTAACATTCACAAGACAAAAACAAAATGAGAAGTTTTTAGATACTTGTAATCAATATATATATTTAATAAAGTATCTTAATATGAACATATGGTTGCCTAAGTTGATATGTGTATAGCTCTACTTTAGGGAATATTCGCTAATGAATAATTCATTTAAGTTGATAGAGTCAAAATTATTACAAGAAAAATCTTTGCTGCTACAATGCTAATCGGAGGAATTGAGATGAAAGAATTATTAGAAACGACAGAATCAGCTAATTACACAGATACGAGAGTTTAAAAATATGTAAAAATTATTATTATTTTTTAGATTCTAGAAGCATTTAATAATTTAAGAAAGTAATTTATTGATCATAAAAACTCAGATATTGCATATGACGCTGAATAATAAAAAGAATATGAAGATTAAAAACACTAATTAGATGGAGAATTATTAATTTTTAAAAAAGACATTGCAGAATTGATATATAATTTATCTGTTGCAGAAGAAAAAATTAGATAAATTAAGGATGATATAGAATCAAATAAGAAAGATTAAGAATTTTATAAAAAAGAAAAAGAATTTATTAATAATGGACATTAGATTGAAGAAAAATGGAAGGCTAAGTTAACTTAAGAATACAACAATTAATTATTGTCAATAGAGAAAGCAACAAATTTAATAAGTTAACCAGAGTTTTGGGCAAGAAACGATTAAATTAAGCTAAATATTTGAAAATTGATATAGATATCAAAGACAAACATTAATTTTTCACTAATAATATGGTTTTAATTTTTTTAAATAATATTGTTTTTTTTTTATTCCTTGAATCTCACATGGTTAAGTTTTTATGTGAGTTGTTGAAGTATTTTAAGAAAGTTTTTTAAAATCAAAATTTCTTATTTATTATGTTTTTGTGTTATTTATTTACAATTCTTCAATTTCTTTGATGCAATTAGATCTTGAAGTGTGAATAGAAATTTAAGATCTTAATTGACTTTATTGAGTATATTGAGATTATTTTGAAGTATTTTCAGTATGTCTTTTAGTTGATAAAAAGTATAAATTAATCTCTTTTAGAGTTGGCGATTGAATTTATGGAAATTGTCGATTTTATGGAGATAAGCAAAATTTATTTTTTGATTATTTTTCCTAAAGATATTTGTTTATAATATTAAAAGATGTTTTTCTTTGAAAAATGGAATATTCATTATTATTAATATATCTTGGAGTTAATTATTATTTTTCAGCAATTGATGTTTTTGCTTTTAATTATATTGTTTGTTAAAATTATAATAATTTATTAGGTTATGGTGAAGATTCTCCAGAAGTCTCAAATTGATCTTCTTACTATTTAAAATGTTTTTAAAGTGTTTCTTAAAAATTTAATAATTTATCTTTAGGCAAAAATAATGTTTTACGATCTTATATACATGTTTTTCTTCTAAACATTAATAGCGTATTTCTCTTTTTAAAGCAAAATAGAGCTATTTTTCTTTACAGTTCAAAGTCAATAGGAAGTATTGGACCTGAATAAATTTAATCAGCAATGGTTTTGGCCCTCTGATGTGTTATTTTAGGTTGTCTCTTGAGCGGGCAACTTTTACTTTTTTTTTCTCCGTATGTTTTGCGTTGTCTAGATCTCTATAAAAATTCTAATTTTATCATATTATACTGTATTAATTCTTCAATCTGTTGATTTTCTTTTTTTTACAATAACGGCTTCATGAGAATGTTAATAAACTTAAGTATGAGGTACTAAATTATTCAATCTTTTCTATTTTAATCCTAAATATTCATGAAAGGTGACCCTTCTAATTTTGCCTTTTGGCTAAATATTTTAATCATCTATATCTAAACTTCTTTATGAAAGAATTTCTAAAATATCTGCTCTTTCAACTTTAGATATTCTTCTGACTGGAATTCCAAATTGCGTTAGAATTGTTGGAGATTTTATAATTTTTCTTAATTTTGTTATAGGTGGAATTTTAACTTCATCAATTAACATACTTTAGGAAGCAAATTCAAATGATCTTGCCTTAATCCTTTTCTAAGGAGCTATACTATTTAAGATTGGTTAAACATCTCTTTGCAATTCTCTATAGATTTTCCAAAATGAGGTAGTTTATATTGTATTATTAATGTACATTTAATAATTTATCATTTCTTTCCTTTTGGTTTTCCTGCTCCTTTAGCTGCAGCCTTTTAAGCTGCTTTAGTTTCGGCCTTTTAAGCAGCTTTTTGTGTTGTTGTTACACCTTTTCTTTATGACTTTTAAGCTTCTATTTACTTCTATTTTCTGTCCTTGATTTCTCTTGCAGCTTATTCAGCTTGAGCTTTTCTTGTTTCTATTTAAAAGAGAATAAAATTCAAAACTTACTATCATCTTCCTTTCTTCTTCTTCTAATCTCTTCTAGTGAGATACCAACAATAGCTCTTTGGACTTTAAGATTTCTAATTCTTCTTTTTTTAGCACCTTCGTCAGTTTTAATTTTCTTATTTAATCTTCTCCAAGCAACAGTCCATTGAATTTCTTGGCTTTTAATCTTTTAATTAAAATGCAATTAATACTTTTCTAGCAGAAAATGCTCTACTCTTTTGATTCAAGTAGTAAAATAATCTACCATCTTTAGCCACAAATCTTCGTCCATGTCCAGGATAAATACGCCATTCACTAAAAGAGCACAAATCTGTCTTGATAACCATTTTAAATTAAAATAAAAATCTTTTTTTAATGAATTTAATCGCTAATGTACAAAATAAACTAATACAATTAGTTCCAATAGATATATAATTATAAATGAATAGCATTATTAAGTTATTGTATCATATATTGCTTTTACTTAACAGTATTATAAGGATTTATTGATCTGATCATAGAAGAAATCTTGAACTCTATTTACATTTTAAATATTTATAAACTTCAATAGTATTTTGAAAAATGACCAATCTAAAAAGTATAGATAATTTATAATGAAATTAAACAGAATCAAATAAAACTCAATTAAACAGATAGACACGATAATTGAATTAACAAATAATTATAGATGTTTTTGGATGATAAATTATATAATTAAATAAATTTATGTCTCATTTTTCTGATCGATGTAAAACAGATCCTGATGACGATTGTGAGATAAAACGTAAAAGGAGATAGGTTTAACAATTCATATAAAATTCAAAAGAGGAATAAAAAAAACTTGCTGTCCTTTTTAAAAATGACTTGGATTTATAAAGTTAGAAAATAAAAGAAAGAATTCAAAAAAGAAATTTCAAAAAGGCGATTGCTAAATCTTAGAGTTGTGGCATCTATGTTTCTAATCCTATTAGTGAATCTTAATCATTAGCTGATACTGAAGATTATTAAGAGTCACTATATGAAGATGCTTTGCTGGAATTAGATAATTAAAGAGATGAAAAAATCTATAGAATAGTTTAACATTATAACAATTAAATTAATAATCTTAGAATGATAGAGTATACAGAAGAAACATTATAACAAATGTTACTTTTTGAAAAAAAAAAATGGGAAGAAATTGAAAATATTCAAGAATAATTTGAATAAATTAAGAGTAATTAAATCAAACAATGACTTTATATCATTTTTAATTTGATTGATGAACTATTGTGCTAATTCTCTATTTTATTTATTTAAATTATAATCTATAAAGAGTTTTACTAAAATCTAAATTCTTATCATTCTATGCATAATTTTGTTCAAGAAATTTAAATGGAACTTATTCATTATATTTTTTATACTAATTGTTATAGAATTCTCCATAAAAAAGATTGGTTTTTAATCAAATTAAAAATTTGAATTATAAATACATTTTTATGAATAACTTAGATAAAGATAAGGTTTTATTCTTTTGTTGCGATATATAAGATGTTTTTAATAATGAAGCAAATCAAAAGAATTATAATTGTTTGTAGGTTATAGAATGTGCTTGTTTAATGAATGAATTTGCAAAAATATATGAGATACCAATAATCGTTTCAGAATAAAATCCAAAAGTTTTTGGAAGCACAGTTCAATAATTAAAAAACACTTTCACATAAAACACTCATCATTATGAGAAATTTACTTTTACCATGTTATCTGATTAAGGATTAGAAATATTAAAATTATATCCTAATAGAAAACAAGTAGTTATCTATGGATTAGAGACTCACATTTGTGTTTAATAAACATGCTTAGATTTAATAAAATTAGGTTACTAAGTTTACGTATTGACCGATGGTACATCAAGTAGTAAACAATTATTTAGATCAACTGCTTATGAGAGATTAAAATAATGTAATGTTTACTTAGAGACATCCTAATCTGTAATATATACTTTAATGTAAACCTCAAAAGATGAAAAATTTAGAGATGTTTTAAAATTAATAAAAAAATATCAGTTCTAAAACATATTTCCTAGTTTATGATGAATTATAAATAAATTAATATATCATAATTATGAAATATTGCCATTAAATTCTGACTTTCATAAATGATAATCTATTAATTGATCTTCAACTTTTTATCGCTTATCAATAGAATTCATCAAATTAGTAATAAAAGAAATGGTAATATTTATTAATAATACGTATAAATTTAAAGAATATTACATAAACAATATTTTAAAAACAAAACAGAATAGAAAAAATAAATTATAATCTATTGTTATTTTCTATGTAAAGATCAAAATTTAATAATTTCAATTTTTCTATAATCATAATATAATTTTTTTTAGTTTCGATAATGTTTAACTTTATTTATTTTTAAGCCTTTAACGAGTTTTTCTATTTTTGGCAAAAATCCAGACTTTATAAAAATATTAAGGCGAATCATAGTAATTCTAGAACTAAGTTGTTAATAATAGTTAATTATCCTAATAAAATTTAGCTCTAAATTGATGCCATACAAGCTTAAGTGTTAGAGTGATAATGTTAGTGAGCATAATAAATTTTTAAGCCAATAAAAAGAATATTTATTCAAATTTTCCATCAGAAATTAAATTCTAAATTTGATTCTTGAAAGATAAAATATTTGGAATTTCTAAAGTCAGAACCAGCATATTTATAGCGAAAAAAAATTTGAAAGCTTAGTCAATTTTATTAACTAATGAAATAAATACTTTCGTATGTTTATTGTTAAAGAAAAATTATTAATTCCATCAGCATATGATACATAAAAAATTAAATTAAAAATTTCTACTAAAATCGAGGAATTTATAGGTTCTTTATTCGAATAGTCGTGAACAAAATAAAAGTAGCTTATTTTTACCAAATGAATAATATAATGAACATTAATATCAATTTTATGATTTTGGTTCTTAAGCATTTGGATCTGTATGTGATCTAGAACTTGCACTGTATAATAATACTATAATAACAACTAACAAAGTGGTTATGCCACAAAAAAAGAGCCTTAAATTCTAAAAATGTATTACATTCTTCCATTATTTCCTTATTAAACTTGTGATGCTTTTTTCACCTCGCTAACAGCTCCTTCCACATTTTCTCTAGCAGTTCTCACATTTGAACTGATTATATCAATTTTCAATCCTTGTTCTTATATCATTCTAGCTCCATCTGTCATCATTTAATTTAATTAGTATATGACTCTAAAGATATATAATAATAATGATACTATCCAATTTCTCCTATTTATTTATTCCTTCTTTATATAAATTCTTCGTCATATTACATTTCATCCAATAATTATACATTTATTTAATTATCACTATGACGATCCTTAATTGATTCTTTAGCAGATTATAAACTTGATTGCTGTCTTGTTAATAATTAATCAGTTAATTATTTTAATTTTGTGTTTGAATCTTAGAATACTTGGATCAATTTTTATACAGTTTGCTATCTTTATGACTAACGGCAAAATTTAAATGATGATTTACATTCTCAGTCTTTTTAAATAATTAAATAGACTGCATCTCTGATATTATTTTCAGCATTTCATCTAAATCATTTTTAGCTTCTTTAACTAATATTGGTCTAAATAAAATCTTTTTCAATCAAATACATATCATCCATTCCTTTTTGAGATCTATTATTAATTATCTTTTTAAAAACCAAATAAATACTTCCTCATTCAAATAATGATAAACCTTTTCAAAATTACGTATTCTAGCCTGTGCCATCTAAGTTAATTTAGAGACTTAAGCTTCTCCATCTTTTTAACGTAGATCTTAAAGCTCTAAAATATCTTATTATTTCTGAATTTAGTATATTTCATACTTTCACTTTGTTAAAGTCTTGAAAAAATGACATAAAAATATAATATTTAAAAATTTTTTTTTTTTCATTTTAATGAATAAAGAAGAATCAAATAAATTAGAATAGATTCCTGTTCATATAGAAAAGCCAACCTCTTCACAACCTATAGGCATTATTAAAATTGAAAATGAAAAAGTTTGGCTTTCCTTTCAAAAAGTTCATCATTACAAGCCAGATTCCGCCATACTTCCTTATCAAATTGTTAAATAAAATTACCCACATTTAGTAATGTTTTGGTTCTTATGAGGTTGCAGAGCGATTATTGTATGAAAAATTGCAATTTGTTGGTTTTACATAAAATACAGAAAATCAGGAATAAGCGTGCATTTTTGATTTTAATGGTAAGGAGTGTTTAGTAAAATGGCTTCCATCTTAGCTATTTTCTTGGATACCAGTAGCACAAGCAGATCCATTAAATTTACTCGATTTTTTTGAAACATTAAAGATTTATAAAATTTATTGAAATGTATTCAATTTCTATTTCATTTTGAAAGTCTTTTATCTTAACTTATATACAAATCATTTTATAAATGATAAAATTATTAATTCATCAAATCCCTTTATTTCAAATCACAATATCGATATATAATTTTTATAAAATTAAATAAAAATGCATCAGACTAGCATCTTTATTTGGAGCTCACATTATATCCCTGAATAATCAGAACCAATAAACTTTTTAGATTTTTCAAATAAACCATGTTTGAATCAATCAAAAATTGATACTAAAATACAATAAGAAAATCTTCAAAGATTTAATTAGAGGCAAAATAGTTAAAACTATGTATTATAATTTAGATAGAAAATCCATATAGATCAAGTTGGGCTAACGCGATTTTGAATAAACATTTTAACATTGATGTTATTAAAATGGGACATAAAATTAAGATAAAAAAAAAATTACCTGATACAGAAGGTAACTCTTAAACACTTGTAACACACTTGCCAGTAATCTAGTCATCATAATAGAAAGATAAAAGTTAACTTTTTTCGAGTACTTCTCAATATACTAAAAATAAATTAGATGAATGTTTTAAATAAAAAAGGAAATATCATGTATCTTCATCAACAGAAAATAAAAGTTATAATATGCATAATTCATTTATAAAATAAAAAGAAACAAATGATCTATTTTCTCTTGCTTGGGTTAAAAGTTAAGATAGGTTGATGCCAATTTTTGATGTCAATTTTAAAAAAAATCTTTTGTAATATGATATATGAATATGTTACATATTTTAATTTTATCTTATAACTTTTAGAAAGCAAAGAGAATATCAATATTTAATTTTTAATTCTAGAATTTTAAGATATTAAATTAATCTTAAATCTTTTTATATGAATTTAAGATATTATAGAAATTAATCGAATTTATAATTTAGCATTCTTATTTTTCCTTGTTATTTCTTAAACAAATTAATTTAATTACAACGGAATTATATAATAATTTTACTGAAAATTAATTTAAAGTTATGATTATAGTCTAAAATTTTATGAAATAGAGTTGATGAATTATTAATTATTTATTTTGATCATATAATTTTATTTATAAATAAATAGTATAGTTATTATTAAAGAAGAATAAAACTAATTAAATTCAAATATTTAAATTGATGAAATTTATTTTAAAAGATTATTTGGTTAGAGGTAAAAAATAATATTATTCAAAATCTGAATTTGAATCATCAAATTGATGTACTTATTTGTATCCATATATTTTAAGACAATTTGACTATGTGAATATTAGTAAATAAAATAAAATAACATGAGATTATAAGAGAAATATTTAAATATTTATAAATTAATTATTTAGAAAATTATGATATTTTTTAAATAAAAGTAAAATTGTATTTAATAAAAAGGAAAGTTTATCATGAATGGTTGAATCATTCAATAATTATATCATCTTACTTTAACTTTTCTACGACTTAAGTTTCTAATTTTAAAATATTATTTAATGCTTTTTAATATTTATACTTAATTTCTTCTAGCTCTTATAATTTAGCTGGTATTTCTCTATTTTCTTGCTAAGGGGAAATAAATTACGAAGATTGATAAGGCATTCTTTGAATAGGAGAATTATGTTCTTTATATTATGAATGCTATTAAGATATATTCGATGGCCTCAAATAATCACGTGGATATAGATCCCAAGATTATCTATTTTAGCTGAATCTTATTTAATTGAAAGGAGATTTTGAAGATTCCCTTTCTTGAGTTCTTCCTCTCTTCATCTCAGATATTGCCTCCAATACTTCAAGTCTTTGTTTTTTTCTATTATCAGATTGTAATTGATATTTTTGTATATTTTCTCTAAGCATATCAATTTCTTGACTTTGTTCTTGGATATGTCTATTTAAATGTGATCTTTCACTCTATAAAATTTATAGTTGATCTTCTAGATCTTAAATTACTTTTCTTTAATATTCAATAGTGTCAAAAAGCTCTTACTAATCACTATTTTGAATTCTGTTTTTAAGTTCATTGATTGTATTTTCGTAAACTCTTCTTTCAGCATAAAATTCAATATCTTGAGTCTATATTTATGATCTTTAGAGAATCTGTAATTATTATTTTAACTCATAAAGTTCATTTTGACGTTGTTTTTCATATTTCAAAATCAATTCTTTCCAGTTTTCACCTTCTGGGTATTTTTGAACATTACTTATTAATAATTAATCTATTCTTTTTAAAAACTCTTTTATTAATTATTGCTTTTCAATATCATGTTGTGCTTTCATCTTTTCTATTAGATCAGATTCATTTTTAGATTATCCTTATTATTATTTGATTTTCTATCTCTCTTAAAATCTGATTTTTGTTAGTTCTTCCTTTAATTCATCTTTAAGCATCGATTAAAAAGACTACATATTCTATTCTAATTAATCTTCTTTTTCTGTTAATTTTTAAATTAACTCTTATCTACTCTTCTCTGCTTAATCATATTTTTGTCTCCAATAACTTGCAGAATTTTAAGCATCACCTTTTAAACCAATTTCTTTATTAATATTTTATTAAACCACATCATTATATTGTAGTTACCAATATTCTTAATTTTATAAAGCTTTTTATAAATCTCTCTCCAACTAGGTAATTTAATATTATCTTGATTGTATTGTATCTTGTTGACTTGGTTCAATTTTTTATTATTATTACTCAAATTCTAAAATTTGTTTTTTATAATTCCTAATTTCTTCTTATAAATTTTAATTTTCCCTTCTTAATCTATCAATCAAGTCGGAAGCTATGTTAGTTTAGATCAAATTCTAATCAATATTTAAATTTTGAATTTCATCCTCATCTTGTTTGAGAATTGCTTGAACTCGATCAGGATTTTTTATTGTAATTTTTAAATGATCTTCATATTTATACTTCCAAAATTTAATTTATTTTTCATCTTTTTCTTATTATAATTGCTACTATTAAAATAAAGATTGGAGAGTATTTTATTCTTGAATTAAACTTTTTGACATATTAACATTTTCATTTTTTAAAACCTCTACTTCTATTAAAAGCTAATTAATTTTATTTTCATGTTATAATTTAACTTTGTCAGTAGTCTATTATAAGATAAATAGTGCTTCTTCTTATTAATGAATTTGAGAAACTTATTCAATTACTTTTTTTTGCAAACTTTCAGGTGAATGCTCTTAACTAAAGTCATTCAAAATTGATTAATATTTTTATTTCCAAAAATCTATTTATTATCCTAATAAATCAATTTAATTCTATTAGTCTAAAACTCTTTATTAATCAATTTGAATTCTTTCTGATTTTTCAGAACTATTTAAAATTTAATTTTATTTTTATAATTATTGATTACATTTAATAATTTCCTTTTGATTAGCTTCCAAATCAATAAGAAGCTTAGAATTGGTTAAACTTAACAAATTGTTTTTCTGAATTAATTCCATGATTTACTAGTTTTTACCATCACCAACAAGGCCTTTATTCATTTATTAAAGAATTCTAATTAATAAATTAAAAATATTACTCTTCATTAATTTTCTTTAAATCCTCTACTTATTTTTTCAAAGCTTAATTCTTTACTTCTAGATCCTATTCCTACAAATATTAAGACTATGCTTCTTATCTTAATTCTTAAGTGTTGGTATTATCCCTTGTATTGATTATTAGTTATTAAAGATATATATTTTATTATTTGATATTTTCTAACTCGTTTAGAAGATCTTCAACATTTGAAACTTAGGGTTAGTTGTACCATTAATTCAGTTCATCTTCCTTTTATTTTAATTTAATCTATAAATTTCCTTAAGGCTCTTATTATTTAATAATATCAGAATATTAGATCCTCCAAAATTCTGATTTTTATTTCTCTATTTGAATTTGATCAATCAATTATTAATTTATTGATGGTTAGTTCTACTAAGAGAGTTGATTTTTATAAAATAGAATTTAAGATTCTTAAACCTAATTTAAGTTTTCTTATATTTAAACTTTTTATTTTAAACTCTCTAATTATTCTTGAATATCATTAACATTATTTGAATTAATAAACTATGCTTAATATTGATTTTTCAAAACTTCAGATAATTATAATTTTTCCTCCAAATCTGCAATCTATTAAATCGCTTTTAGAAGTTTTGCTTAAGCCGAAGTTGGAGATAGTTAATTATACTATTCATTTATTAATTAATCAAATAAAAATTTTTCTTTTTAGATTTTTTCTTCCAACTCAACTATCTTTTGTTATAATATTTAAATTTAGTTATCAGAATGATACTACTAAATTTGTAAAATTTCATTATATTTACTATTCCACAATTAAGCGTCATTCTAGGCATCTATTAATCTTTATTTAAGTTCTATTATTTCTCCAGAAAGCTAAGGAATTTAATTTTCTAACTAATTTTATAGAATTTAAATTTATTCTTCTAAAGTATGAATACATTCAGTTTGTTTTAGAATTTTTTCTCTCAAACCATTAGGTGTTAAATTTTCTGATTGAAGTTATAATAATTCCTGATATTAATCTTTAAACTGTTCCAACTATTTTTTAAGTAAATCATTTTCATTTTATAGTTATAAAAGTAACTTCTTAGTTTAATCTTATTTTACCTCATTGTGTATATCAATTAATTACTTGGTTTTTAAAGTCAACTAATTTTATAAAATCAATTATTCTTATTAAAGATTTTCAAATTTGTTTTATAATACCCTCAAATCTAACTGCAGCTATTATTTTTCTTATAATAGAATAACAATTTAATTCTCATTTACACCATTTTGAATTAAGTCTTGAAATTTTTATAGATCTTTTTTACGATTTTATTCTAATTCTTCAATTTACTATTTAAGAGATTGATTTTATTATTATAATTAACTCAATTATAAAGTTTTTTCTGGATCAATCTAAAATTAAATTTATTCTTATGACTAAAGTGGTGTAGGAACTTAATTTTTTAATAAATCATTTATTTAATTTTGAGCCGATAACAATTATTCTTAAAATTAAATTTTATTGATTTTATTTTAATCTACTTAATTTTCTAATTATTTCTATAATAAAATATTTTAAGATTTAATATCCTACAAATTATCTTCTTATTAACTTTAGTCCATTTTGAATTAATATCCAGTTTGTTAGTTTTCTTAAAATTCTAAATCAGCAATTTTTTAAAATTCTGTCTAAATATATTTGTTTTAATTTTCTATTTGAATAGTTTATGATTCATTTAACTTTTTTAAGCATAAATTCTGCTATTAGAGATCTAAAACTTACTATTTCTATTATTTTATTTAATCTTCATGCTAGTTAATCAATTTTTTTTATTCAGCATTAATAAGATTAGCCTGTTGTAATATTTCAGTAACATTACTGTTATTTTTAATTAATATTTATATTTACTCTTGAGCTTGCTATAAATTCATATTTTTTATAGTTTCATCATCAATTTAGATTGGAGGTATTTCTTATTATAATTACAAAAGATTCATATACTTTTCCTTCCAATTTTAAACTTCTTCAACAGCATTTAAATATTTTTGATTACTATCTTATAATTGATCTGATAATTTTGGTATATTTATTTTAATTTGATATTATAATTCTAAAATTTCTTCTTTTTATTGATGAATTGTTTGAGTAGTTTTCAAAAGCTTTTCTTTTAAGTCATTAGGAGATAAATCATTTACTGCTTATTCATAAAGTTATTTATATTCCTCCTTCGATAATAGTAATTATTAAGAGATAAGTTAATTTTGGTTCTTTAGTTCTTAGATTTGATTAGCTAAATTTTAAATAATATTACTATCCTAAAATTATTTTATTTGTTAGTCTTTATCCAATAATTTATATTATAACTCCTCAATTTAAATTTACATCTATCTTAGGGATGATTATAACTCTTGTTTTTCAGAGAATAATTATACTAATTAATTATCTTATTTTCCATTATCAAATATATTCTAGAATTTTTTTAAATCTTCTTATCTTTCTAATTCTACTTCTGCAACTTAACATTTCAATTTTGAATTTATTTATTAAAGATAATAAATTTAATTCTATTATGAAGAATCCAAAGTTTGCTATTAAGAATTATCATTTAATTATGAAACCAACTTTGCATATTCATCCTTCCAAAATTCAAAATTTCCTTCTGCAAGTTTGTTTTTTAAATTCAAAATTTCTTAATCCTTTTACTTGTTTAATTTATTTAAATCTTCCAATTCAGAAATATATTTTGCATTTTATTTTTATATCAAAAAGATTTCTTATTCTAATAAATTATTTTTTCTTATCAAATCATCTTAATATTCAGAAACATTTGTTTAATCTTGTTTGTTATCTTATTTATCTATCGATTAACTAATATCTTATAAATTATTATTATTATTTATTGAATAACTTTAATCATTAATTTATTCTTATAACTATGAGGTTAATTTTTACCTTTAATTTAATAAGCTCTAATAGCTCTCCATTATTAATTTTATTTCTTTCTAGGAATCATTATACTTCTATTTAAATTCTACTAATTCTCCTTATAATTATGGAACCTGATTTTCTAGTTAATGATGCAATAATTAAATTTATTCTTATTATTCATGTATTTAATTCATGTTTTAAATAAATTTTTCTCTTTGTCCATTTGGAGTTAAATTTTGCGAAGATAACTCTAATAGTTCTAAGTACTATTATTTAGATTACTTTAGTTTATCATTTTATTCTTCGATAATCTATTTAAAATTCTCAATTTAAATTTTTAGTTCATTATCATTATTTTATAATTGAGATTCAGTATATTATTTATTTTTTTCGATTAGTAAACCTTAAAGGAATATTTATTCTTATAATGCTTTATCTAATTTATTTTGTAAATCTCTTAATTATAATTCAAGTTTTTATTTTGATTAAAATAATTCTATGATTTATTATTAATTAACTCCATTTTCAACTGTTTCTTAGAATTTTTTTAAATCTTCAGTTCTTTAATTTTCGATTTCTTGCAATTGATTTTTTAGTAGTTAATTTTCTTATTATAATTAACTTATTAATAAAGTTTTTTCAGGATCAGTTTCAAATTTTAACCTTTGATCAACATCCTATGATTTTGAAGGTTAATTAGACTCTTATTAATTAATCTAATTTTATAATTATATTATCTAATAATATAATTAATTTTATTTGATCCTCAATTCTTCATTTTCAGATTTTGAAATTTGTAAATTTTTTAATTCATTATCTTTCAACTCATTTTCGTTTATAATTCTTTTCAATTCATCTTACAACTAATGTATTTTAAAATTAGGTTGATCTTAACTTTAAATAATTTCAGTTAGTTATGGTTTGTAGAACTCTTATTAATCATCAATTATTATCTCGCTTTTACTATTAAACTTTAGTTTTAAATCGTTTAGTTCTTATATTAATGCTTTTTCTTTTTCTATCATTTTATTAAGTTTAGATTAAAAATCCTTAATTTGATCCTGCTAAATTTAATTTAATTACTAAACTAATTAATTTTCTCTATTTTTTTCATGTATTTCGTCTCTTAATTTTTATTATAAATCTAATTCAATTTGGATATCTTGAACTTTTTATTGTAAAATTTAATTTTCTTTTTCAAGAGCAGACTTATTTTCAACATTCTTATTTTAATCATCAGCATCTGCTTATTATTGTGGATAAACTAAACTTTTCTTTTTATCTAACAATTCATTATATCTTTTCTCTTAATTAAGAATGAAATTCTCTGCAGTCTGGATTTTCTCTTTTGCAACCGCTAATTCTCCTTCCAAATTAGGAATTTACTATTCTATTTTATTATGTAGATTATTAATTTGATTTTCTTATTCATGAATAATAAATTATTATTGTAAAACCTTTTCCTTTAAACCATTTGGAGTTAAATTTTATTGAGAAATTTCTAATAAATCTTAATATTATTTCTTAGCTTAATTTAATTATTATTATAAATTTTTAATTTGATCATTTAAGAGGGTTAGATCTTAAATTTAAATTTAATTTTTTTAATTCTAAAATTATTCTAAATTTTCTAAATCCTTATGTTTAATCTATAATTCGGTTTATAATTTAATTTGATTTTGCTATAAAGCATCAATCTTATTTTACTAAATTCTAAAGTTTTCTTATAATGATTATTTTTCAGAGATCAGATTAATTAACGTTTATTAAGAAATTCCATTCCCAATCATCTATTAAAATTCTTGAAGATCATCATTTCTTTATAATTCATTTTCCTTTAGTTCAATTTTTAATTTTTAATTCTCTTATTCTAATTAACTAATCTTAAGTGTTTTTTCAGGATCAGTTATCTCTTAATTTATAAGATTTTATTATTTTTCTTTTTTCGGTTAAGAATTAATTTTATTCAATTAATCTAATAGTTCTATAATTTTTTCTTAAAGTTCTATATTTTTCTCTTTTAAAGTATCCACATTCTCAACTTTTTTGCTATTTTTTTCTATCAATAGAGGTTCACAAAGTTAAATTTAAATATTATCCTATTCTTAAGGTTTTAGCGAATTTTAAGCAATTGTATTTTTTAATCTTTCCATTTCCTCATCCTTCTATTACAATTTTATTAGCATTTATTATTTATATGTTTGATTTTCAATATCCTTCTATAAAAGTTCTTCAATTTATTTCTGTAAATATAATTTTTATTATTAATCTTTACTTTGGGCTTCAATTAGTTTAATCATCTCTTCTTATTTTTATTATACTTTCAACTCATTTTCCAATTCTTACTAATGAAGATCATTTTTAATTATATTAATATGTGATAACAACTTTTAGTTTTATTTTATTTATTCTTATAAACGAGATTCTGAACATTCTTCTATAAATTCTAATTTTTATTTTTCAATTTCTTCATTTTATCTTTATTTCCAAAATTAAACCTCTAAATTGTTAATTTGTTTTTCATTTTCTAAATCTTTAGTTTTATTTTAAATTTTTCTAATTAGACTTTAGTTGTTTTTCAATCCATCTTTTTACTATTAAGAGAACTGTAAAGTTTAATTAAAGTCTGCCTTATTAGGATTGATAATATGGATTTTTTAAGGAATACAAGCTGTGCTATGAAAAGTATGACTTCTAATTGGTGAAATCCTTAAAGGACTTACATATTTTACAGGTGTTAAAACTCTTACGCTTGAATTTAATCTTTCAGCAGAATATCGAATAGGTGAAGATCTTAATTTATTATTAGTTCCAATTAACTTCAAATCTTGATTCTTTAATCTTACTAATGAATTTAATAAAGATATTTATTTTATAATTGTTGGAATGTTATTTCCATCTAATTATAGATGTTCAATATGACTAATAATTTTAGTAAATACTTCGCCTGTACTCAAAGAGGGAGATAAAGATCTTCCTTTTGTAGGACTTTAATTATTTAATATCCTTCTCACTGCTTTAGGAGTTTCATATTATCTTAAGGCTTCTACATCCTAATTTAAAGAAGTTAAATAAATTTAGATTTATTGTAATTCAACATCATTATTATCTTTATTATTTTCATATTTTTTAAGTAATTTTTGATGAGAAACCATCAATTCAGAAAGCATTGTTAAAGCATTTGCATATTTAATTTATAACATATTTCCTTTCCTAAATGAAATTATATTATTTTGCAAATTTTCAAAAGCAATTTGCAAACTTTAAGGTTAAAAGTCTTCCTTAAAGTCATATGTGCCTCCAGATATTTAAAACGTAAGATTATCCTTTTTACTTTACGATTGATTAACTCCAAGTAAGAATGAGATTTTTTATTCCAATAATACATTTTCTTCTTGTAACTTTTTTAACTAATCGTTCATTGATTAATCCTAATAATATTTAATGTAAAATATACTCTCAACTAAATTTCCTAGATACTAACTGATCTTTAAAGTTAGTGTAATTTATCTCTGCTAATTTTTTCTTTTTGTAATAAATCATTAATTTGTTATTTCTAGTTTTATATTTCAAGAAGCATTATTTACTCTCTTTCTAATAGTTTTTAACTTAAATCTCATAATTTTATATACTTTTAATTTTTTATTGCCATTCTTTTTTTTTCAATATCTAATAATAGAGAATTTAATCTTTATATTTCAAAGCTCATCAAGACTTTTTCTAATTTCAGATTTATAACAATATCTAAATTTATTGCTTAAGAAACTTAAGGAACAATTTGTATCACAGGAGATATCGCTCTTTATGGGGATCTCATTGAAAAAGCCTATTAATTATGATTAGATCTTCCTCTCATTTTAAATTTCAAATTTATTTAATATTATTAAATGATCGTTATGAATAAGGACTTTTAATGACTTTTTCATAAATTTTACCCATCATAATATTAATTAAAACTTCTATTTAATAGAAAATCCAGGGAAATAATCATTTATAAAATACTTATTAGCTCACAATTGTAAAGCTTTTAAAATTATTCTTAGAATATCAAATAGCGCAAATCTAAAAAAAATGCTTACTGTATATATTAGATGTATTAATTTCTACAAATATATATATGTAAGTCTAAAATAATAAATGCTTCTACTATAATGATTGGATTGCTTTAATAAAATATTTTCATAAACTCTCTATCATCTCTTTCTTAAATTTGTTATAACAGAATTAGAATCGTATATTGTATAAACGCTATAGTTTTCTATCAATCTAGATTATGTAGTCTTTTATGATGATTTGTAGTAAAAGTATTAAAATATAATAATTGCTCCTATATAATTAAAAGATAATTGAAAGTTATTTATTCATTCTTAATTTCTATTTATAAAATAATATTTATTATGATTTATCAAGCATTATCTTTATGAATTAATCAAAAAGTCATAATAATCAAATAGTGAAAATCAATAAAATCTGACCTGATAAAGTGTCATTATTTTATAACAAAAAATTTATTTATTTATATAGAATGAAAAGGTTAGAGAACTTAAAATAAGTTATATGAATAAAAATTCTTGTAAAAAAATGTTAAGTAACCTTCTGATAAAGTATATTAACTTTAGAATGATATTAAGATAGATAAAATTTATGCCCTAAGCTTAAATAAATTAGGGTTTGTGTTTTCACACCAAAATACTTGATTTTCAAAAATAAATTGAATACTTAAATTTCTTCTCTTAATACATATAACCACAATAAATATTCAAATAAATTTTTACAGTTCATAAACATCAACAGAGAAAAAATTTTATAACCTTTGATATAAATCAATAAATAGAATAATACTTTAATTCATCAATCTGCATAAATACTAAATTCAAATTCAAATTTTTGATAGTTTAAAATTTATAAGGATAATTAGAAGAGGATGATGAAAATCAAGATAAAGAGAAAAAAAATAGATTTCGACAAATAATAGATGGTAATGAATAAATAAAGAAACGATTAAAAATATTATGAGAAGAGATAACATAAACTTATAAAGATTTATAAATTTAATGTAACTTCTAAATGAATATTATTTCAAACATCATCATATTTTTTATTCTAATTTTTAAATAAAAAAGGATTAACATTAATTTATAAATAATTATTTATGAAAAGCAAAAGTGATGCAATAGTTGTTGTGCCAACTCCATTTAGTAAATGCAATTAATATTGGATTAGACTCTATTAAAGCTTTTATCATCTTCAAAAATTCTTGGATTATAGCAGATTCAAAATGTCTTTATTAGATGTCTAAAAATGCATAAAAATTAATCAATAAATTAGAAATTGAAGAAACATAATATTTATATACAAGCATGGATATCATAATAGTTCAGACAAAAGAAGGTTGGATTCATATAGTTAATGAATTTTTTTCAAAATAAAATTCTTTTCATATTAATATATTTAGTTTCTGTAGATTATACATACATCAAGATTTATTATTTTGTATAAACTCTAATCATTTGGAAGCAAAAAATATAAAGAGTCTAGAAGTATAGTATTTTGAATATACAACTGAAATTTTTTGTACATCTCTTAAAGTAATTGACTCAGAATAAGACTAATTTATTATAATAGTGTTAGATAATGGAATAATTGATGTTTTAAAAAATAACACAAAGATTGAAACATATTAATTGACTTAAACTAAACAAAATCCAGTTTTTGTATACGATTGCTATCCAGTTATATTAAATAAAGAATTAATAATTGTGGCATCAACTAATTAATAATCCATTATCATATTGAAAAATTAATGTCAATAATAAACTTTAAAAATTAGCTTTAGTCCTACAACTATTTTTCTATATACCTAAATAGAATTAAGTCCTATAATAGCTATTAATAAAAATTTTTTCTCTCTAATTACAAATAAAGAAATTTGTAAATTTAATTTTACAAATATCACTAACTATTATTATGAAAAATACTGTTATTTGTGCACAAATGAGCAAATTATAATAATTGATTTTAATTAATTAAAAAAATGATTATAATGTATTAAAATATTTATGAATTGTTTTTAAAATTTTTAATAGTATTTAGATTAATTCACCATAATATTGAATTTAAATAAAATTAAAATCTATAAAATGTTTCACTATATTATCAAAAAGATCGATATAGTCTAATTGGTAAAACCACAGGCTTTCACCCTGTAATTCCGGGTTCAAATCCCGGTATCGATATTTTTTTATTATTTATATCCTTCAGTTTAGAATCAATTTTATTGAATAAATTTAGATTAATTCACCATATTATTGCATTTAAATAAAATTAAAATCTATAAAATGTTTCACTATATTATCAAAAAGATCGATATAGTCTAATTGGTAAAACCACAGGCTTTCACCCTGTAATTCCGGGTTCAAATCCCGGTATCGATATTTTTTTATTATTTATATCCTTCAGTTTAAAATTCAATTGTATTAATTAACATTTAATTTAAATATTGTAATTAATAAAATTAAAATTAAAAAATTTTCATTAATTTTATGAGTAGGATCAATAAAGTTTAATTGGTAAAACCACCACCAACAACTGATACTTTTTTTGAAGTAGAGTCGAGATACCAGTTAATAGTTTCAACAAATTTTGGAAGAAGAATTAAATTTCATTTTAAATTTCCCTATAAAAATATTACAATATCTTTCTTAACAATTGAGTATTTTTTTATGCTTAAACTAATATATAACTTTTAAGTGATTTTTTATCAAAATATTTTAGAATATTCAAAGTCTAACATTTTTAATATAATAGAGTTTGAAATTACTTTTAATATTAAATTTCAATTTAATTTATTTGATGAAATCTATTTTATCATTCACTACAAATTTCTATATTAAAGAGAAACCATTAGAAGATTAGGATTAACTTATTCATAAATTATTGCTACTAAATATAACTTTAAGAATTTTACTAATTTTCCAACTTATTTATCTCAAAAGAAATGAATACTAATAAAATATATAAACATAATTAATATTCAAATTGCAGTTGGTTGTTATTTATCATCATTTTGGTAATTTATTCTAATTGTTTTATTAGTTCTGGAGAAACAGTTAGCTGTTCTTTTAAGAGTGAAATCAATATTGGCTTCCCAATAACAAACTAAATCGAAAAAGTAATGAGAAAAAATATATCCTCCTGGTACCTTTGATTTTAGTTAAAGTATTACATCGATTGGATAATGGATCGCAAAAGAAATAACAATGAAGGCTTAAAAGATAGAACATATGAAAAATAAAAGGGCCATAAAGTTTTTTCCAACTTTTCTCATTTCAAGAGCACAAATTGTTAGAAGGCCAACATGTCCCTAAGATTATTTGAATAAACATACAGAATAAAAAAAATCAGAATATTTTCCGTACTTTACAACTAAACTCTGTACCAGTGGATCTTCCCAATAATAATTAGGTGAATATTCCAATTTAAATATGTTTAAATGAACTGCTCTGATTGCATAGAAAAGTATAAGTACTGCAAACAATCTAAAATTTCTTTCATACAAAACCCAATATAATGAAAATAAAAAAAGGCAAAATCTAAAATAAATGCTGAAGAAATCTGCATCATTGCAGAGAACCTAATATAATTCTAAGTTTTATACCATCTATGATCTTAATATAATTTATTGACAGGAGTGGTCAATAAATGTCCCCAATCCCATATACCCTTTATATTATCACTTGGAGTTCCAAAAATTTCCCAAGTTAAGTGAAAACTATGTAGGTAAAAAAATAAAGATTCTAAATCTAAAATTATAAAATGGATTTCCTGGAACAGAGCTTTATCTGTGGTCAAATTTATTTGGAAAATAGAATGATTTTAAATATTCACCATTATATTGAACAGCTTCATCATTTTTACTTGTCATTCAATTTTAATCTTTCTATGTGTAAAATTCATTTATATAAATTTCAATTTATTTATTTTGAGATTAGTTTTTCTTATATTTATTTCATTATATCTATTATCCAGAAATATATTATATTAATATTATCCTACTATTATAATTAGATCATTTAAGCTAAAGCTTAAGAGCGGCATATTCTTAAAATATTTCTAAATATCTCACATTTCTTTTGGTTATTTTAGCTTAAATCTAGGGCTCTTTGGAGTTAATTTGACTTTTTAATCTTAAGATCAATAATTTTTGATAGTTCAAAGTTTTCATAAAATTTTTACAGATTTTTGTTAACGATTTTGTGGTTTCATCAAGAACCAATTAAATAACTTTCTTCTTCAAAATATAATCGGATATTTAATGTTTATTAATTAATTGAATTAATGTATCCATTTAATCTAATCTTACCTCTATGATTTAGAGTGCTAAAAATGCTGCTTTTTTTCCTTAAAGCATCTTGTGGGTGTTGATCATATGTATTAACAGCCTTATGTTGCTTTTAAATATTTTGGTATAAGAAACTCTCCTACATTTTACTGTCAATATAATCTCCGAAAAATAAATATTTTGAGAATCTGATAAAGATTATTATATGGAACTTTAAAATGACGAAAAAACCTCATCCATTCAAAATATTTAAAATTTAAGTTTCCATTTATTTTTATTGGTCTCCTTATTCTTAATGTAATTGCTCTTTTTCTAAATTTTTATAGTTCATTGCATAATTTATTAAAGATTCTTTTCTTGTTCCTGTAATAAGATATGAATCAGGAGGATTATCTTAAGGTGATGAGAAATACTCTTAAAATAAAATATATATTATTAAGGTAGAATTCTAAAAGAGCTTGGCTATGTATATAATAAAGACTAGTAAAATATGCGTTAGTAACTAATTTAATTTAAGAAGAATCAATAAATGACCCAATAGTTAAGAAGTTTGGAACAACAAAAAATCTGTTTAGAACATGTACTTATTCGAATGGAACCCATACTTAATAAACAGTTTACAAAAAATTTTTATCATAGTGGGATTAAATTTATATTTACTAAATTTCTAAGCAACCATAAATTGATCCAAAGAAATGGAGGCCCTCATAAATTTTTGAAATAATAAGTTTTCCTAATTTAAAAATTTATATCTTTAAATTTTAATCAATCACATTTTTATCCAATTGTTTTAACAAGAACTTATTTTTTATAAATGTTGTTGAAATTGCTAAAATCAGAAAATTTAGGTGGAAAAGATAATTTCTACTTTTTTGTAACTTATTTCATTAATTAATTTGTTTAATTAGCAGATAAAGAATTATCTAAATAAAAAGGTTACTGTTAAAGAGCAATCTATAGTTGAAATGCCATAATGTTAAGTCTAATTAAGAATTTATTTATAAATTTTATATTTATTTATTCGTAAGAAAGTAAGAAAGATGTGATATGGATTGATCCATTTAAAAAGTTTAACTTTAAATTTGATATGCTGAATAAATCAGATAATCATCGCTATTAGGGTTTAGACCATAGATCAAAATGATATAATTAAAAAAAATCCTATTTATTTTGAAATAAGTTAGGATATGATATAAGTAAAAAAGAAAACTACTTCTTTATTAATAAAAAAATATAAAGCATGTAACTCATTAATATAGTAAATTGGCAAAAAAGAGAAGAGTTATTATTGGATCAAATTTATTCAGTAAATTAAATAATTATATGTTGAAAGCTATATAATTTGAAAAGTCTAAAAAACATCATTTCAAAATGATTGTTATATAAATTTTCATTTTATATAGGAAAAGTTACATTAAATCAATTCATAGGCAAGATGGTATAAAGAAAAGTATTTCATTTATTTTGGAATAACTTGAGCTTTTTATGTTTGATTATATCAATATTACAAACAAGATGTACTAAATATTTTTATTTATAAAATTAATAAAAATTTATTTATAATAGTAAATTATTATGTGGAAAAACAAATTAGCTGAAAAAGGAAATCGTCACTATGGAGAAATAGATTTTTCTTAATATTAGACAGCCATTGAATCTGATAAAACAAAAAAGCCATTAGAGCCAATTTCAAGTGTTTATTCAATCAATATCAAAGGGAGCAACAAAACAAAATTTACAAATATTAAATCTAAATCTCCTGAAATTTTAAAGATTCATGAATATACTTCAACAGTTATTAATATTAAATCAAAATCTCCAAAGGCCAAAACTATGAATATTAATTCATAAAACTTGAGCATGTAATATGAGAATTTTATGAAATTAAAAAGAGGATATAAACAAAAATAACAATAATAATTATGATGCTCATATTTATACGTATACTTAAAAACTCATTATTATTTATTAGTGTTTGCAATTGGCTCAACAATTGTTTCAGATTCTTGTTGTTTCTTTTTATGTATTCTTTTTGCTTTTTTTTCAACTGGTTTTTCTGCCAATAATGGATCAACAATTGATTTTAGCATAGATATTGAAGTCCTTGATCTTGAACTTCTCTTACTAATTGGATCATCCTTTCTTCTAACAGGTTTTCCTCTTTTCAAAATTGGAGTAATAAACTATTGCTTTTATAATCTTTTTGTAAACAAAGCAACTTTATTTCTAATATTACCTGAACCTTTTTTAAGAATTGACACTTCTTTAAGATAAGGTGAATTTTATTTAACATTCATAAAAACATCCACACCACAATATCTGAAAATAAATTTGAATGATGCATCTAATGAGTTTGATCTTCTTTTTCCTACACATAAACCTTAATAAGTATTCATTGTTGGTTCACTCATATTATGAATCCATTTTACTTGAATTACATCACCAACTCTAAAATCAGGAAATGTCATAGGCTTTAATTATTGAATAAAATTACTTTGATAATTTATAGTCTTTCATATTCTTCTTTTTCTAATTACTATAGCAATTTTTTTCTTGGGAGAATGGGAGAGGGAGGTATGATTGGCCATACTATTTATTCATCATCCCATTCAGGTAATCGTGGTCTTCTTGATTTCGGATAAGGAATTTATCTTGGAATGTAATTCTCAATGTAATGAGTTTTATCAAATGGAGACCTTTTTGGTACATAGCCATAAACTATGTTGAATCTAGGAATGGTATTTACTAGCGATTTGCAAATTCCAATCATATTTATTTATATTAAAATTATATTTATGCAAAAAATTCAAAACTTTTTAGAAAACAATAAATTTGCAGTTGCCGTTGCAGCTGTTGCTACAGCTATCGGAATAGTAGGAATAAAAGTGTTAAATTCTGATAATAGAGGGAGTTGTAATAGCTATTCTATTTTTAGCAAAGATTTTGGATGCAAGTATTTAAAAAGTCCCTTTAATTGAAAGACTAGGAGGAGAATAATCAGTTTAACCTTTAATATCATTATTATATGATCGTATTTCAAGTAATAAAGAATTCAAACCACTTTTCTAAAATGTTGACAAAAGTGTATATTATTAAGATATATATTCATAGAAATTTAAATAGCATTTTAGTGCCGTAGTATTACATTTATTCGGAAGAAAATTATCAGCAACTTAATTAAATTCCTCAGATCATTGTAAACTTAATTTAACAGAAACATAATTTGAAACCCTCTTAAATCTTTTAGATCAGGTTCTTCAATCATTAGGAGTGGATAGTAGAGAAGTTAATGATGCTAAGCAAGCATTTTAAAATGCTAAAGCTTAACTAATTGGTTCAAATAGCAACAGTTGAAAGATTTAAAAAAAATATATAAAAAAATACATTTACATAATTAAATTAGTTATAGTAAGGAGATTATTTTATTAAATGATCATTCTTAATAATAAATTTGATTTTAATATTTATTATTAAGTTAAGCTAAGGTTTATTTGTTTTTGGTCAATATTTATTAATTATTCAATTTAATAATCAATATTTATATAATTATAAATTCTCCATAATAAATATTGCCATACAAAAATAGTAAGAATCTTCATTTAATTGATGTGTTGATCTTTAAATCAATTTAAGTATCATTCATTCAAAGAGTATTATGAATAGTTTTTAAGATTATGCTTTTTAATAAAATAGAAAAAGTATTATGAAATTCAAGTGAAAACTGAAAATTACAGGAGATGATGAACTTTACAAAATAAAGTTATCCAATAGGTCAAGTTTTGGGATTTTAATATTTCTACATTTTTAAATTATTTTAGTTTTTAAAGAATATCTACTATATTAGGAATTAAACTACTTTTGTAATACCAAATCAAATAAAATTAAAAATAAATTTTGATCATTTCTATTATTTAAAAAATATGCTTTATTCAAATTTATGTAAAAATTTATGGAAAAAATAATACAAAATCTCTACTCAATATTAAATTCTAAATATCCCTACTTTAAAAGGGAGAGGATAATTAAAAAGATAAATTATTTAAATTAATTTAAATGAAACCTTAAAATTGGACTGATTTTCTAACTTAATTAGGAGATTTAAAGCATACAGAGTTAAATGAAGAGCTCCTTAAGACTGTTGTAAAGTTACCAGAAGAAAAAATGACTTTTTCTCAATTATAGCAATATTATTGGAATGAATTTTAGTTGTAATATCTAGTTTAAAGCATTCTAGAACTAAAAGTTCAAATCGAAGCAAATGGCATCAAAAAGATAAGTATCTGCTAATATGGATAGTAGCAAAATTAGTAGAGGTGAGAAACATAAAATTCAACTAATTAGTATATATGAAGAAAAACTTTGTATTTTTAGCATCAAGAAAAAGTTTTTGAGGATCTGGCAAATATTTTAGAACTTCCAGAACAATTTCTTTTAGTCAAGTGGATGAGTCTATTAAAATAAAAATTAGAAGATATCAATTTCACCAAGGAAGAAGATAAAGTATTAGTTGAATTAAGAAAGTATAAGATAATCCTAAAATAGATAATACTCAAATAAAGATTGGACAATAATTGCAAAAGAATTTACTCGTATTACTAAGAATGTTAGATACTAAAAGTAGTTGAGAGAAAGGTATAATAACTTTGCTAATCCATCTATTAATAAGTAGATTTGATTCATATTTAAAGAAAGCCATTCACTGATTAAGAAAAGTAACACATTATGCTGAAGGCTTACTAATTGAAGAAAAATTGGGCTGGTATCTCAAAGCTTATGCCTGGGAGGACGGAAAATAAAATTAAAAATTGTTATAACTCTATAGTAAAAAAGATTGCTAAAAAGATAAACTTTGTAAGTTTTAAAAATATCTTAGGAAAAATCTGAACTTAAATCAGAGTAATAAATCTTAGAATATATAAAATAATATAATACCTATGATCCTGATGAGTTGGCAAATCAGATAGATTAAGATTAAAAAAGTTTAAGTTCTACAAAAGTTGAAAATCCTAATGAAAATTCTTATACTTCTAGCAATCAGATTCATATTCCTCCTATCATTCCTCCTATCATTCCTCCTATTATTCCTCAAATCATTCCAAATGTTTAGTCAGTACCAACTTTTTATGGTCATTGCTAATAAGCCTATTATTAACCTAAATATATAGCCTATCCAATATATGTGTTGAAGCCAAAATGAAAAAAAAACAATCATGAGTTGTTAGGATTATTTTTATTATTTATTTGAATATCAACTTAAAACAGATCTCCATTATCAATTTAGCATTCTTCTGTAATATTTTTTTAATGCCAAAGATTTTAATTTAATTTTCTAAAATATTTGAATTCTTTCTTTGATACATTTACATATGTATGGTATATAAGGTAAATAAATCAACAAGTCTAAGTATATCACTTATATTTTTTTAGTAATTTAAAAAATAAAATTTAAAAAATTGGTTCTATTTGATTTTTTCTATAGCCACAGGTCCATTCTATATTAAATTTGATATTTTCTTACAAGAGCTACTAAACCCATATGTAATATCCATCCAAAAGGTTAAATTTGGTATTAATTATTAAATGACTTGATTGAATGAGTCCTCTTGAAAATTTTTGATTCTTGAATCAGATTTTTGAATGCTTTTGTATTCTATCAAAGTAGCTTGATTTTAGGAAGAAATAAAATGAAAAGAGTTGATTATTCGAAAAAATGACAATTAGTAAAATTTTATAAATTAATTACTCATTATGTTATTATATTGTATTATTTAATAAATAAAACTAAATTTATTCATTCAAACATTAATTTTTTCCATTCTTTTTTTTTCATATAAAGAGATGCGGCACCGACATGACCTCCCCCACCGAATGATTCTGCTAGAACATCGCATCTAAATCTATTAAGTAAAACTCCATTTTCGTCATGATGAGCTGATCTTAGATGAATTTTATATTAAGTTGAATTACTCTTATCATCATGATAAACAGCGCCTAAATTTTAATCGCCGGACCTCATAGCCAAAATTCCTAATGCATTTCCCAAAGGGTTCATAATGCTTAAATCATCACAATAGAGAGCATATCCTACAGCATCTTTACCAAATACAACAGTTTTACGATTCTTAACTAAATTTTCAACTTTTTAATTTCTTTAAATTGCTAATTGTTTTCCTTCTTTTATTAAGAAATCAAAATCAAATTCTAATAATTTATAGAAGATTGCTGGATTCTATCGAACATCAAATTACAATCTTCTTTTCATGATTGCCATTTATAAAGGTTCTGTTTCGGGATATTATAATACAAATAAGTCATTGTCAGAAATATATTTTGTAAATAATGTAAATTTGTTTCCAATATTTGGCGGAAGTAATGAAGTATATTTTGTTTAAAATATTTATTCATGAAAGTCTTACACTAATAGACATGCAGCTTTATCTATGCTTACTAACATAAATAGATTGTCAACATCTGAGACTTTATTTAAGACTTAATATTTCTCAATTTTATAGTCTGGTATTGAATTTACACATGTTTAATGATGATCGATAACAATAACATATTGAAATTTTTTAGTTAATAGCAGTAAATTTTCCCAAGTTCTTCCAAAATAGTCAACAATAATCAAAATAGAAGATTTAGAATCTTCATTTAAAAATTTTATGATTTTTTATACTTCATTAGAGTCTTCACTCAATCTTATAGGCATATAACACAAATCTTGAATAGTTGGATAAAAAAAGCCCATATTTTAATTTTCAATAGGTTCATCCTAATAAATGATATCTTCTTTATATTGTTAAAAAGTTTGAGTTTCTTTGGATATTTTAGAAAGTTGTGATTTGAGTAATTTTAAATATTATTATATAGTCCAATTATCTTTTCTAATTTTAACTAGTATGGGTAAAACAAGTCCAGTCAAAGAATAAATTCCATCTAAACAAGGGTCATGATAGATGACATATAATTTACTAGAGCCTTCTTTATTTTACATAATTAAATAATGAAATTATTTCGAAGGATTCCTCTTTGAAATTGAATTTGGCAAGGTATTATTTGTTATATTATTAAATTAATGGAATCAAAACTTAATGAATTTGAAATTTTAAATAAATTGGGTGAGGGTAGTTTTGGATAAGTTTATAAAGTTAGACGTAAAGCAGACAAATAAACATATGTAATGAAACAAATCAACATTTCAAAAATGAATTAAAGAATGAAAAATGAAGCTTTAAATGAAGCAAGTATCTTAGCAAAATTGGATAGTTCATACATTGTGAAATACTTTGAATCATTTATCGATAAGTAATTGTTATGTATAGTAATGGAATTTTGTGAAGGAGGAGATTTACATAAACTGTTAAAAATGCAAATGGGAAGACCGTTGCCTGAAAACTAAGTGTGGAAATTCTTAATCCAAATCACTTTGGGATTGGGATTCCTTCATAAAAATAAAGTGTTACATAGGGATATAAAGTCTATGAATATATTTCTGTCCAAAGATTAAGTTCGTATAGGAGATTTAGGAGTAGCAAAACTATTAAATGATTAAAATAATTTTGCAAGAACTATGGTAGGGACGCCATATTACTTATCACCAGAGATGTGTGAGGAGAAACCTTACAATGAGAAAAGTGATATTTGGGCATTAGGTTGCGTTATATATGAACTATGCACATTTAAACATCCATTTGAAGCCAATAGTCAAGGAGCTCTTGTGCTTAAAATAATTAGGGGTAGATATGAACCTATAGGATAAATGTATTCAACAGCATTAGCATAATTGATTGATTAATGTTTACAGAAAGATTACAAATAAAGACCTGATGCATTCTAATTATTACAATAATCAAGTAATTATTAATATCACATTAGTCAGGTTTGATAGCATAAGCTTAAAATTTAAGAATGTAGTTAAACTTTAATTAGCCTCATCCTAATTCTAAATAAGTTTCATCGAATTAACCTGTCTAATAAACTCCAGTAATAACAAAGCCAAAAGAAATATAATCATCATTAGCAACACCTGTTCCAGTTTCTATCAAAAGTACTCCTTAAGGAAAACCATTTAAAGCTAAAGTTCCTCAAACTTCTTAGATAGATGTAAAAGCCAGATAGGAACCTGTTAAAGAAACTCCTGTTATTTAAAAAAAAATATCTTAAGTTCCCCCTCCTTCTGCTCCAAACCAAATTTCAAAATAAAATAAAGATGATTTTTATAAGGATTGGAGAGATAAAGTTTCTGAATTATAAAAATAAGAGGATAGAATTATTGTTGTCAAATCTGAATTATTGAAAGCAGAATTTTAACCAATTACATCTCCTATTATTTCATCTTAATCTAATAATTAACCTAATTAATAAATAAATATATTTTCAAGTTAACAGGTTTAACCTACAAAAAAGCCTATTGTTTAAATTAAAGCTAAAGTTTCTAATCCTATTATTGAGGATGTTGATAAAAAAAGAGTTAGAAAAGGAGCACCTAAAGAACCTGCTCGTCAAGTTAAGGAACCTTTAAGAAAGGTTGAATAATTTGACTCAGTAAAAGATATTAATAAACAAAATAAAACTAGAGGTTCAAAATAACAAACATGTTCCTAAGAAGAAGTGGATATGGTATTGAATTTGCCTGAATATGTTTAAAAAGAAGAAAATAACTTTAAAGTCATTCAACCAGAGAGACAAATCATAGATATTGTTTCATATGTTGATGAAATTCCTACTACAAAAGCTGATTCTTAAGATGATATTGAATCTAATTCTTTCATTTAAGTACAACTTAAATAAGAAATAAATGCTGTAGAAAATAAAGATAATAAAATTAATAATTAATATTTAGAAGATTCAGACAAAGGAGTAAGATTATTGATTTTATAAAAATAATAGGCTTATACAGATCCTGATGATTGCGAAGATAATAATGAGGAGTAAGAGAAAGATGATACTGCTGATTATGGAGACGAATTGCCAGTATAAAATAGAGATATTAATACTATATAAGAAGAAACTTTTGAAGATACAACTGAATTTGTTGAATTGTGTATTGATATTAGAAAAATGGATCTCAATAAATAAATTTTGGAAGCTGAACAAAGAAAGATGTATTTAGAATAAGTCTTACAGATTAAACGAAAAGAATGTTCATAAGATTTAGGATAAAGACAATTTGAAGAAGTTATAAATTTTTTGAGATCAAAATTAAATGTAAATTTTAATTAAAAATAATAGTCTCAAGAAGAATTGAATGACAAAGATTAAGAAGAAATAGATGACTTAATTTAAACTAAGTTACTTAATACAAAGAATCCATAAATAATATATGTAATATATAAAATTTTACATTTTGAAATGGAATTAACGAAGAGTATTGAAAAAATTAAGGATTTTTCTGAATAATTAATTAAATTATGATAAGATATGATAATCATTAAATAAATTAATTTGTTAAATTTATATTTTTATTTTAAATCAGAAAATTTTTTTCAAACATGTTCAAAATTGATTATTTTATTAATCTTAGGGAGATTTTTCAAAATAATTATAATCAATAAATAAGGCAGCAGCTAATAACAAAGCTTTTTAACGACCTGTTGATTATATTGGAAATAAGAGTCTAAAATTAGTAGCATCTACATCGCACAATGCATTACAAAATCCAGCTTCTTCTTTCCATAATTCTGAAACTTTCTAAATCATGTTTAAACTCAATTTACTTATCCATAAGAATCAATAATATCAAATCTAGCTCTTTAACATGTTTCACAAGGTAAATTCAATAAAAATGGCCATTAACAACAACTACCTCTTATTTAATAGACTATTTAATCTCTCTCATCTAAAATGTCTACACCTTTATCACAACACATAAACGGATAATAAATAGATCCTATTTTCCCTCCATTTTCAAGCGAAACTTCCATCAAAGGTCTAATCAATTATATAATTAAAATGATTTACCGTTCAAAACAAAGACATGTACATTTAAATTCTCTACTCATTTTAAATACTGTTTAAGTGTCTTGTCTTTCATTATACTATTTAACTTTTATATCGAATCCTCTACATGCTCCAGGAAGACAATTTCTTTACCAACAACTACTATCTTCTTTACATTTAAATATCGGAGCTTATTGTTTAAAATCTGGCTTATTTCCCATTGAATCTGATTAATACACATAATAAGCATTCTTTTTTTCACATGCACCTAATGTTTCTAAATAATCAGGACGTTATTTAATAAACACACTTGGGCATCTAGATAATGCTTCTAGACCAGAATTAAAGCCAGCCTGAACTGAATTATATTTTTTACATCAATTTATATTGGTGGTACATAGTTTTGCTAAGGATAATAATTCCCTTGAGGAGGATAATGATATTACATTGTTTATTAATTTATTATTTAAATTAAATATTATTCAACATATGGGGATTATTCAACCAAAAATAAAAGACTTTTTCAACCTGCAAATTAGATATCAACTGTAGAATTTTGAAGCAAATACTATATAATTAAATGATATTTTGTAAGGTTAAGATTTAGATCCAGAAACACAAGAAGATATTACAAAAATGTTTAAATTATTATAAATACAATACAAACAAGAATTAGAAATTGATAAATTTGAGTTTTGTATTATTATTGTAATTTTAATTAATTATTATAAGATACTATTTACTAAAATTAGTTTGGAACATAAATTGGAGTAAATTTTCTGTTTAATTAACAAAACAGGAATATTAAATTTCTCAGAATTTTTTTGGTTGTCATAATCCTTTATAAGAGCCACCTGTAAAATCAATGTAATATAAATTCCATTATTTGAATAAATACTTAAATTTACATAGAGAATGTATTAATAAATGAGAAAAGATATTGATGAAAATTTGATGCTTATCGAATTAATTGATTATGTAAAGAGTAATTCTGAAATTTCATAATTCTTGCTTCAATTTTATAAAATTTAAACTTATGAGAATGCAATTCGTTAATAGGAAATATAATTGGAATCTTATTTAAAATTATTTACTTCTACAATAGGATTAACAAGAAAATATGTAAATGTTGATTAATTAATCTAAAACTGGAATTCTTAGAATTTTAATAAATAGCATCAACAATATTTAATATCATTAATGTTGAAATAAAAATAGAATAAGTAAAAGTAAATTAATTTTATAAAACTCTCATAATTTCTTTATGTGATTTCTAATTATTTGTCATTCCTTGTCAATGATTTTGAAAATAAAAATAGTTTACCTATTGATTTTATCATATATTTAGTTTATGCTTAAGAGGAGATTATAATTACTGCTGATAGATTTGAAAAAATAAAAAAGGCCCTTTGTTAAGATAGACAATTTATTACTTTGCATATGTGGATGGAATATTAATGTATACAAGAATAAAATAGATTTGAATCCTAACTAAGATTTTTAGTAAGATTTTATGAATAAATTTATTAAAACAAAGATTTTAATCTACTAATTTTAAAAATTAAAAAGATAATCAAAAAAAATGAAAAAATCAACTAAACCTCAAGTTAATATATTAATAAATTTTTGTAAAACTGGCTTTAAAATCCTGGACTTTATACGGTTGGTAGCATAGAATTAAAATTAAAGATAGAATCACTTCTTGGCAAATGAAATAATTATTCACATATATTATCTTTTTTAAATAAAAATTATGAAATACAAAATAAATCAAAAAAATTATGGCTTTATAAAGACTTTTATAATACATATTTGAATCTCTAATTTCAATTTCTTTCAAATATTAAAATTTTTAAACATAGTATTATGTATTTATGTAATAATTTGATCCGCTAAACATGAATTAATTTTTCAAAAGTTATTTTAAACTTTCTCATTCAAATAAATAGTAAATACAACATACGAAATTGTCATCCATTATACACCAAAGTTTTTATTCAACCTAAATCTATTTTCTTAACAGCTATTATTCTAGTTAAAGTAAAAAATTAAAGAATAATTGAAATAAAATGAAATTAAAAAAACAAAATTTGAACTCCATCAATATTAAGAAAAGAGTTTATTTAAATAAAAAAGTAAAAATTAAAAGGTATTATTACTAATATGGATAAGCAACACTATATTGTAATTCGATAATTTTAGCTATACAGAATAATGATTGAAATGAAAATGTATGATTTCTTGTAGCTCTAATTAGAAGATTTTAAGAACTTTACATTTTTTTATACTAAGTTAAATTCTAGTTAGATGGGTCATATAAAATTTCCAATAGAAATTTAAGATTTAAATGTGATTGATAATACAGAAAGGTCTTAAATCCAACAAAATGTATTTCTCATATTTATAATATTACTTGCGTCTTTTTATGATTTATTTTTTTTATATAGAAATAAAAATTTTAACTGGCTTACAGAACTACTCTTAGATTTTCATTACTTAGTGAATGCCAGCATAAAATGATTAAGTATTCCGAAAATTGCAAAACTAACTAATTATATATATATTAGACTAAAAATATCATAAAGACATGATAATTTTTTTGGATTAAGTTCAATAATATTTATAGAAAATAATAAATAATAAATTTTTAATCAATCTAATATTTTATTAAACTTATTTCTTCTTTATTGATAGATTATTATAAAATTTTAGTACAAATTTATTAAATATATAAATATATTTATTATTAACGGATACTAAAGAAGCAGAAATGTTAAACTCAAATACTATTCAAATGATTCCATAAAATTGCAATATGTTAGTTAAAGTTTTATCTTTTATCAATAATGAAGAAGGTATAATTATAAACCATTTATATTAGAAGAATATTCCGAATAAGAGTTGGAAAAGAAACAAAAAGGTATATTTTTTTACTTAATATTCAGTGTGTGAAATACTGAGAACAAGTATGTAGTTATAAGAAGTTGAGGATAAAGAAAATGATTATGAGGCTGATTATATACCTATTCCTTGTTAAGAAGCTTGTCTTTCTTAATAGAGTACACAAAAATCTTAATAATCTCAATACTTAAGACAGCCATTATAAACTTTTACTCAACATTTTTAAAATTAAAATAAAGGATTTGGAGGAAGATTGTTTACTCTTACTGATGAAACTGAATGTATTGTTGATGATCGCAAACCAGCACATACTAGAGGTCCAAGCAAAATTTAAGAAATATTATAAGATTTGCAAGCAAATGTTGCTGGTGATATTATGAAAATGGCTAATGATATAATTAAATTCACTGAAAATAGTTCTAATACAAATGGAAGTGCTTAATTTATACCAAGCGATTAAAAAACAAAGCAACCATTAAGCGAATAAAAAATTAATTAATAAACAAAAGAACCTAAAGCTAATAATCTTAAAGATGGATTCAAATTATTTCAAAAACAAAATAGTTAAAAGTAGCTTTAAACTTAAAATTAATAAGATCAAAAGAATTTAAAATTCTATAATTAAAACGATCCCTAAAATTGTAGATAGTAATAATAATAAAAAACTAGTTCTTAAACAAATATAATCAATTATAATTCAAATAATACTAATTACAATTCAAATTACAACACAAATGCGTCAATTAACTAAAATTAGCAAAAGCTTGAGAAAGTTACAACAGAATACACTTAAAACCAACTGAATCAAACAAGCAATTCAAAGTCTTCTAATTAAATTTTAAATCCAAGAACTAGTTAGTAATAAATTAATTGTAATTTAAAATAAAATTCAATTTTAAAACAATCATCTAAAAAAGAGGAAAGCAACAATAAAGAATAGATGTATTCTAATTAGAGAAATTCAAATACTTATAGCAATAGAGATTCTGTTTTTAGCAAAAGAAGCAAATAGCATGAAATAGATGAATTTGACGAGAATTTTCATGTTGATTATGATAGCTTTAAAAATACTCCAAAATACAACTAATTATCACAAAATTTCTTTGATTAAGCTTAAAAATAGTTTAATTTCACTTAAAATTTTGATGATAATTATTAAGATAAATAATCCATTTAAAATTATACTCCTGACTTAAACATAAGTTAAAAACTTGAGAAAGATAATTTAAGCTTAAATAATAGCGTCACAATAATCTAATAAAGTGATAAAAAATCATAATAAGATTTTTGCTAACCTTGCCAAAAAACGTAAGAAAGTGAGAAGAAACAAAGTAGTGGTATTTAAAAAAAAAAAGTTAAAAGAAGAAAAAGATCTAGAGTTCCTAAAGACGTCAAATATTTGTTAGATATTATTGAAGAATAATCAAATGATTATTATACTCCAGATAAATCATTATTGGAATCAAGTGAGGGCCTTGATACAATACAATCAGTACCAAATTTCGGAGAAAGTGAACATCAGTATATCAATTACAGATCCGACAGAAAAAACTTTACAGTAAGTGAAGGTAATAAAATAAAAATTAGAAGTCCAAATAAATAAAATATTAACTAAGAATTATTATCCTCTGATTCTTATGAACATCCTAATGGCACATTAATTAATTAAACATTAGTGAATTTTGAGGATATTGATTAGATCTTAAATTAAGTTTAAGGTTATAGAACATTTCGATAAAAAAATTAAGAAGAAGAAGCAATCCTTGCATCTTGGAATAGAGTCTGTAATGAAATTATTAGAAAAAATTTACTTCCAGTGACTTTAGATCTTGAAAGAGTAATTTAATTATTATATATATTTAGATATAAAATTAACTGGAAATATAATAATAAAATTAGCATTGTCAAAAAAGATATTAGTTTTTGAATGCTTTAAACAGAAATTATTTAAACCACACTCAAAAAACAGATTAGAATTCCTTAGCAGAGAATTCTTGTTACATCGGAGTAGATTAATAACATTTGGAAAAAAGTGAGGCTGAAATTTAAATAGATGACAATGATGATACAGGAATTGGATTACTAAATAAATAATTTAGTCCCAATTTTAGTGATGTTTGCAAAAGGATATAATTTACGAGTCCTGAGGAACCAAGAATACTTCAAGGAAAGGTATTTACTAATAAAGATTTGCCAAATGTCTAAATATATAATACTAATTATGAATAATAATTAAACTATTAATTTTGAGTGATTAACTTAAATAAAATATATTTTCTTGTGAATTTAGTGTCAATTTTCAAAATGAATGTGCTAATATTAATCCTTGGAGGAATTATGATTAGGCATATTAGAAATTTTAATATATTTTATGATGTCTTATGATATTTATTTATATATTTCATGTTTTATCAACTAATCAATCGAAAGTAGTTTCTCCATTAGCTGACTAATTATATTAGAAAAAAATAATTACTTTCAATCTTAATGCATTGAAATAGTATCTAGCTGCTGCATAGACTCCAATCAATGTATTTAATCCTACGTATTTCATTCTTACTCCAAATGAATGGCTATAATTATGGTTGTTTTGAATCAAGAAATATGCTTAAGTGTAGACCTTCTTTCTCATTCAATATAAATTAATTAAATTATTAAATATTTTTAGAAGATAAAATATTATCATATTAAATTTATTATTCAAATAAAATTTTTCATTTTTGGACTATAGGCTTTTCATTCTTTTCAATATTTTTATCTTAATCGTTTTGTTAATCATTAATTTAAAATTTAAATGAAATAAAAGGTTTCTGAGGTGTTTAAGTTAAATTTTTCTAAGAAACATCAGCATCTTTAGTATCTTGAATCAGTAATTCAATTAATTTTTAATTCATTTTAAATGAGCAATCACTCACTATTTCTGTTGAAATCTCATCTTTGACTTAAGAATAAGCCTAGTTTATTTAATATATATACATTTAAAAGCATACATGAAATTTAGTCTTGCTATTTTATATCTATGTTATTTAATCTTTTTAATCTTGTTTATTTTTAATCATGTATCAATAAACGTGAAGGAACCCTACTATTGGAATTCAAAGTTATCTATGGTTTAGGAGTAAAATTAAATAAAATCATCTGCTGCTCATTCAAAAGTAACCTTTTGATTTTACTTATTTCTTGGATTCTATACAATATACTATGTAGATCCAAGTCTTAATTCATTCTATTAATAGCTTTTTCAAGAAGGATTGCATTTCTATCTTTGAACAAAAAGCCGCAAGTAAGTTTATTTAGAAATAATTTGAATGATAATCTTATGGGATTAGATTCATATAAGAATTTATCAATGGCACCCTTAATATTCGTTGTACTTGGAGATATGAATAATTCATTATTAACATCTAACACAGCATCTGGTTCAGGAGAATTAAGCTAGTCCTCAATATATTTAGATCTAACAGTATCTTAAGGAATACTTCCTGTTACTTACGGAGGTGAAGCTTAATCAATTTTTTTAAACTTTGTTTCTCTGAAATCATAAAGTTTATTTGAAAGTTCAATTAACACTAAATATGTCAAGTTTATACTTAATTATCTATTGCAAAACACTATAACGATTCCAAAAAGTAATCTCATAATCTAAACTACACCTCCAAGATAAGACAATAATTCTCCTAATTTTAGAAATTTTCTTGAAATTATTTGAGTGAATTAACTTCTTCTTAAATATACAATTGCATATTAATCATCTGTATCTCTTCCTAATTCTGTCAAATCGCGGAAATCCTCGTTTTTTCTAACTATCACTGTAGCTTCTGTTAGATCTCTGAATAATAGAATATATTTATTACTGATATGGTAATAGACTATTATCATTCATAACTTTAGATTCTCTAAAATATATATTTGCTTATCTTGAAAGTTTCTTTGGTACAAATGTAAAATACATATCACTATCTAGAAACTATGTTAAATAATTTTCAGGCTTATTTTAATTTATAATTGTGTTGGTCTAATAAAGCTATAACTTAAATTATCCTTCTTTCGTCAGATATTTTTGTTTAACTTACTCATCAGCGCAAACAGGATTCCAAGATTAATTTTAATTTGTCTAATTTTAACATTCCTTAACAACAAGTTTTATAAATTAAAATTAGTTACTAGAATAAGAACCTTTCAGAAGTAATTTAAAATCGTCTCTAAAATAATTTTGTTCAATTACTTAGGGCATAACCAATTTTTTAATCCTAAAATATTAAATTATTCTGTAAAATTAATTCCTTATTTAGAAAAGACTCTATCAAATTAATCAAATTAACATTCTTAAAGTTAAATATATGATGTTGTCTTTTTCAGAATTCCATCTTCATCTCTATCATATAATCTTAATTAAGATAGTTATATACCTTTACTCTATTGAAATGTTAAAGAAAGGATTATTAGAAAAATTTGTTTACTCAATCGAAACAGCGAGCATATAATTGCTTGAATTAAGTTCAAGCAATTATGGATCGTTAGAGATTAATGTTTCCTCATCTGTAAATACCTAAGTTCTAGCAAAAAAATCCATAATGTTTGAGAAGAAGAATAAAATAACTACAATTATGATAACTAAAGATGAAATTCCTCCAAATTATGTTGTATATTATGCTTCTTGATTCATATTCAATGTTATATTTTATCCAAAAATATCTATTTTATGAAAACCTATGGCTTTATTTATTTCTTACTTTTTCTTAATATATGCAACATATTAATTTAAATTAAATCAGTATAAAAAATTATCGATGTTAAAAATCATGTATTTCTTCCAACTAAAATTTTACCTTTAAATCAAGATAGTTATATGTATTAATTAAACTGAAAATGTTTTGTAAGAAAATTAAATTTATTTTGTTTAGAAACAAACATGCAATTTAACTTAATTCATTAATTGATTATTTACAATATTAATTTATCATAATATATAAGTATGATTAAACTTATAATTTTTGCTTTCTTGATGCATCAATGTTTGAGTGTGGATATTGATCCAAACACATTCAGCAATTACCTAGAAGTTAGAATGAATCATTTACATGTTGAATGGTTATTAGATTTGGATAAAAAAATTGTTAATGGCACAACTCAAATTTCATTTAAGTTTTTGAAACACACAAACTATGTATGAATTTATTAAGAAATTAGATCGATTTAGATGTATATCAATTAGACATCCTAAATGTGTATTCTTTAAATGGAAATCCATTCAATTTTGAAATTCAAGTCGTCAAAGAATAATCATTGATTTAAGGTGATAGGTTGCATATACATTTGGATCGAACTTACAAACCTTTAGAAAACATAATCTTAAAGATTAAATATGCTTATGATGAAAGAGCAAGGGCAGTAGGTTTCTTGACTAGAGAATAAACCCATAGCAAAAAAGTACCTTATATGTTTACTTAATGTGAAAGTAATAATTGCCGTTCAATCATCCCTCTACAAGATACTCCAAGTGTGAAATTTACCTATACTGCAACTGTGATAACCACTAACCCTTTAATTAAAGCTTTTATGACTGGCGAATAAATTGCATCATTGCCTTTAATTGGACAATACGGATTAGAATCCACATTTTATACATATTCTTTTTAACTTAACATACCAATACCAGCATACTTAATAGGTATAGTAGCGGGGGAGATTGAATAAAAACATATTGGGGCTAATTGTTATGTAATTTCAGAACCATTTTATTTGGAGGATTATGCAAAAGAATTAGATGAATTACCATTTTTCATAGAAAAAATGACTGATTATATAGGTCCATATATTTGGGGAGATTATAAAATAGTTATATTACCTTAATCTTTTCCATTTGGTGGAATGGAGCATCCATTGTTGACTTTTGCAAGTCCTGTCATAATTGTTGGAGATAAAAGTGGAGTAGGTACTGCAGTCCATGAAATAGCACATTCTTGGATGGGAAATACAGTTACAGGAAATAATTGGTCTAACATGTGGATCATGGAAGGATTTTGCGTCTTCTTAGAAAGAAAAACATACAAATATGTGAGACCATAAGATTATGACATCATTGAAGCGATCAATGGAAACTTTAATTTAATCTCAGCTATATAAGGCTTCACTGATCCAGAAGAAAAATCATACTAAACATTACATCCTATCACTAGTTGGAAAAATCCTGATGATTCAACTTCATCAGTCCCATATGAAAGAGGATATTAATTATTGTATTACTTAGAATAGCTAATTGGTGAAGAAAACTTTAAATTCATGTTGAGAGAATATTTAGATCATTTCAAATTTTAGAGTATTGATGAGGATGATTTTTATAAATTTTTGTTAGAATGGGTTAGATCCAATGTCAAAATTAATACTTAAAATATAATTGACGAAATTATTGCTGTATATAAACCTTGGGTTTATTAATAAGGTATTCTTATAAAAAATAACTAGGATTGCCTCCAAAAACTATTGAATTCAAAACTCCAAAATATAATGTAGCAATAGAATTGGCAAATTTATGGATAAATACAGGTAAACCTGCTAATGCTGATGATTACAATGGCTATATGCCTAACCAAAAAATGATATTTATGCAATAGATTTTAGATAATTATACTAAATTGACTCATTAAAGATTAAAAGAATTAGATGACTATTACAAATTATCAGGAACTAAATCTGGGCCTAAAATTGCCTTTAAATGGTATAAAACTGTAATTCTTTGCAAATATGATCCTGGACTTGATTCAGTTCACGCATTTTTATAAAGTTTAGGAGTGAGATCATATGTTGTTGGTACTTATGAAGTGCTTATCCCAAATTATCCGTAAAACATTAATTTATTCAAGTACATAAGCTTAAGCCTGGTTTACCCAAGATAAGCCATTATACCATCCTTTGGTTGCAAACAGAGTAGAGGATATGCTCAAACCAAAAACAAATTAAGGTCATCTTGTATAATGATATATTTTACCAAATATCAAACCACAATAAATTTAATTTAATTTTATCTCTCCTTATTTATCAATATATTATCTCTATTTATATTCTATTTTTTAAATTTAAATATTATTGCTTTTTAAAGACAAAATACCAAACATTTTAAGAATTTGAATTCTTTTTTAGTAATTCAAAATTAAAATCTTTACTATCAGTTTTCGTTGTATACTATAATGTTAAAGATTCACTCTGATATTCCTTTGTGAATTTATTCTCATTTTTCTAAAAAGAAATCAATTTAATATATATATATAAATTCAACTTAGTTGTCTTTGAGGATGACAAAAGAAGCATTAAACATTTTCATTTATACCATCATCAAAATCTACTCCAGGAAATTGTCTTTTTTTCTCTAGCATATCTGTTTTCATTAACTCAAAAAATTGATCAAAATTTAATGTTTCCCTATCGCCAATCTTATTATTTAATTATGGAGCATCATATGAGTCTCTGTAAAGCTTTCGAAGTAAACCTGTTTGAATTAAGCCATTCTAACATTTTGAATTTTTTCTATATATACTTTTGGATGCAAAGAATCAAAAACATTTTTAATTCCTTCTACTTCTTTTAGAGATAAACCTGAATTATGCTAATAATGTTAAGCATTAAATTCATTTTAAGATGTGCTGTTACCCATTCAAATTTTTTATATTAAAATTAATATAGACTTATATATTTCATTTTAATGCTTGAAACATAAATAAAATTACAATCATATAGCATTTCAAATCAAAATAAGCCATATTAAATAGAAAAGGTTTTAAAATTTTTAAATGTAAGAAGACTAAAAATTCTAATTCATACTTTATAATATAATTAAAATATATCTAAGTTATAAATTATATATTTATACTCAGTTAAGATTAAA
>JPFM01000051.1:204499-260453 GCA_000733375.1 Paramecium sexaurelia
GAAGTGCTTATCCCAAATTATCCGTAAAACATTAATTTATTCAAGTACATAAGCTTAAGCCTGGTTTACCCAAGATAAGCCATTATACTCAGTTAAGATTAAACCAAATTGCCAAGAATTTTCTAAATGCATTTATTTCATTAAACATATGAACCTAAAAAGTTAGGGATTTCTTTTTGTACCACACAGAAATAAAATTTAATTTGTTACCAATTTGTTTAATAAATTCATTATAGCTTCTTCCAAATTTTCCTATATTAGTAAATTTTTTAGAATGATTAAAGTAACATTAAAAATGATGAAGTCAGCTGTTTAGCTCACAGCTCTAAATATTAATATATCATAAGAATCAACATTCTTTAATTACACTGTCACTTCCTAACAATTAAATCATTATGTGTTTCAATTATTAAACCTCCTTAGTGATTAGATTACATGAGATTTATAGATGTGGCGCTAATGTAAAAAAACTTGATTATGAACATGAAGAATTATTTTATAAAGAGATTGAACCTTAAATAATTCTATTAAAAGCAAATTTAAAATATAGAATAATTGAGTTAAAGTTGATAGCACAAATTTCTGAGCAATAGAAATGACAGAAATTATATTTGATAAGAGAACACTGTGTTTTGGATTAAATAATAATAATTAATGGTTATATTCTATATAGATAATTATTTTTTTTAAGAATTTATCATAACTTTTATTTATGCGGTTATTCTTTTTGCTTACAGAGCCATAAAGTAGGATAAAATTATGTTTTATTTATAGAACGATTTATCAAATTAATAAATTTATTTTGCAATAAGTATTCCTGATCACATTTAGAGTATATTTGATTATAACTTTAAATAAATCATGATAAATAAAATATCTTGGTTTAGTCTAATTATTTTTGACTCTGAGGATATTTAAAAAAGAGAGTTTCAAAAAAAATTCATCACAATAAATCAATCAACAAAAGTAACAAATTTAAATTAATTTAGAAGCATTGAAAAATTGTGAAAATGTATTTAAGAAATGATTTTATCTTTGAGCCTCTTTTTCCGATGTTACTTTAATATAATATCAATTATAGCAAAAGTCAATATAAGTATAAAATTTAAAATTTCCAATTAAAGCTCCAATGCTTAGTTATGTTAATCAAGATATTAATTTAAATAATCCTTAAGTTTTGATAATTTTATTATAGGTTTCTAATTATCTTAATGTTTGATTCTTCATTTTACTAAGTTTCTTAAAAGAATTCTGAATATTAATTAGAAAGAGTAATCAATATTTTGATTTCTTTAACCCTATGTTTTAAATTTCTACTTTAATAATATTATTTTAAGAATAGCATTTTGCATAAACATTTAATCAAGTATAAACACATTTATTTTAATTATTCAATTTACATCTTGGTTAGTAGATTTTTATGAAAAATAATGTTAAAAATTGAAAGGTTCTTGCAAACAATTTCTTAGTAAATAAGAATTAAATTTTATTTTTATGGAAGATTTTAATGATGATGACATCCGCATTTTTGTGGAAAGATTTTAGGATGAAAACTAGAATTCATTTCTAGACATGATAATGAACCAAAAGGAATCATAAGGATAGAACTGTAAATTTTACATTAAATAACTTAGAGATAATTTTTTTACAATAAGCAATTAGATCTAAAGAAGAGTTAAACAAGCAAATAATCCCAATATTAAGTAAACATTTGATTACATTAAAGAATATCTATAGAATAAAAATCTTCTATACGGAGATTTAGAAAAATATAATTAACAACTAATAATAAATTAAGAATAGTATAAGCAGGATATCTCTCAATTATAAGTAAAATAAAAGAATTTATAGTAGGAATAACTTGTAGAAAAAAATTAAAAAAATGACGAGCTTATGGATTAAATCTCTTAGTTAGAGAACGATATAGAAAAAATAAGAATTCAATATAAATATTTGGATTCCTAATAGCAAAATAAATTATTACAAAATTAGGTAATTTCACAACTAAGGTTAGTAAATTCAAGGGGAGAGTTAGTGGTTTTAGCAAACTTAATTAATTACATTTTAATAATAACTGTAAGACAAGGATGAATTGTTGAAGAAAACAGAGAAAGACCTCGAGGAAATGGAAAAAATAAAGAAAAAATTGGATTAGCAAAATAAGGATATTTAAAATTAATTAGAGTTAATGAATTAAAGAAACAAGAGTAAATGAATAAATATTATTTAGATTTAATGAAAGAGTTAGAAAAGTATAAGCCAGAACCAAGCGAAAATCCAAAAAAGCAAACCATGACCAGAAATAAAACTCTTGGTGCATTTAATACAAGGGAGATTATATAAAAATAAAGATTGTAAAATGATTTGACAAATTAAAAAAAATTGGAGCAAATCAAAACTTAAGATATAGATAATGGAAATAATTCAGATAATTAAGAAGAAATTGATAAAAAATCAAAAACTACTTTACAATAGGATAATGAATAAACATAAGCACAAATTTAAAATTCCTAGTTGATTGTTGAATAAGAATAAAAAATAATATTATTAGAAAAAACAAAAAATGAACTAGAATAGAAAATAACTGAACTAGAATATGAAATTAATGGAATGAAATCAAAGGATAAAAAGGTTTAATTCTAAATATCTAAATTAGAAAAAGCTGTTGCGTCCGAAAAATAATGTATAAATATTTAATTTAATATAAGAAAATGCAAAATTGTTAGAGGAAAAGGCATTTATTGAATAAGAATTGAAAGCTGAAATTGAAAAAAAATTAAAAGAAAACATAGGATTAGTAATATTTATCTTTATTCATAGAAAAGAATGTCAGTTAAAATTAATTAAAATGATAATGGAGGTAGTTTTATAAATGCAGAGGAGCAAAATTTAAAAGAAAGAAATAATTAATTGTCTAGAGGTAATTCCAAGCATATTAATAGATTAATTTAGATTTACAAGCAACTAAACAATAAATTGAAATTATGTTAGACAAACATGAAAAACAGGTAGCTTAATTAAATACTTAAATCTAAATATATGCAAAAAATAATTTAGATAGAGAATCATAAGTGATAGAGTTACAAAAAAATTTAGAATTAACTCTTAGAGAAAATGAAGAGAAGAAAAAACAAATTGAAAAATTAGTTGAGAGTAAAAATATTGATGGAGAGTCAACTTTGAAAGAGTGTTAGGCTAAGTTAAGAAAATATGAGCATCTATTACAAAAATCAAAGGCAGAAATAGAAATAAAAGACCTTTAAATATAAGAATAACACTCTAATTAAATAATAGAAATTATCAACATTATTGAATGTTATAATAAAGAAAATCTTTAAATTAATCAATAGCTATAATATTAAATTTCATTAGTTGAAGAACTAAGTCTATAAAATAATATTAAGAAAGAAAATAACGATTTAGAAAAATACAAATAAATGGAAGATTAAATAGACAAATAGAAAATGATGATATAGAAATAGAAAAAATAAATAGAATAACTTTAAAAATCAAAGTAAGAATTTTTCATTAATTAGCAATCAAAAAGTTGAATCTGAATAACTTATCCAAAACTAAAATATAAGTGCTTAGGGGGAATCTACAAAAAAGGCAGAAAATGATCAGTTAGAAAAAACTATTGAAAGTCTAAAACGCTAAATCGAATAATTAAACACAAATATATAAAATTAGGAATCAAATCAGCAAGAAAATATAAATTAACTAAAAGAATAACAGTAATAAACATTAGAAAAAGAGGAATAAATAAAATAACTCAATAAATTTTTGGGTTTGATTTAAACTGAAAAAGATTAAATTATTTCTGATTTAAAAGATTAATTGATAAAAAATTAATAACAAAAAAATTTAATATAGGAACAAATATAATAATAAAACTATCTAATTGATGAATAAAATAAGTAAATTTCAATTAAAAACATTCAAGAAAAAGAATCAGAACTTTTATTAAAATAAACAATGCAAGATAAAGAATAAATATTTGAATAGTTACAACTTAAACAATAAATGAATATTGATTTGGAAAAAGAATTAATAGAACTGAAAAAAATTAATCAAAGTTTTTAAGATTAATAAAATCTAAATTTTGAAAATTAGTAAGAATAAAATAGAGAATAAATAATAATGTTAAAAAATGAAATACAAGAATTATAAAATGAAAATTCTTCATTAAAAGAACAAATAATTCTTCAATAAAATGATATCAAAAATTTCAAAAGAGAGGAAAATATTTTGTTGTAAAAAATACAAGATGAACAGCAGTAAAATTAATTATTAAAAAATGAGTTAAAAATAAAAGAGTAAAATTAAAAAAATGAAATTGAATTAATAAATAAAGAAATTGAAATTTTAAGATAGTAAAATATTGATTTCACAAATGATCATAAAAATTCTCAATAATTATTCTAAATAGAAATAGGGAACCTAAAATAAAAAATATAGGATAAAGAAAAAGAAAATATATAACAATGTACAGAGTATGAAAAAAAAATAGAATATATTAATTCATAAAATGAAAGCTATAAAAGTCAAATAAATTAAATAAAAAATGAATACAAAGTAAAGGTGACTTAATTAGAAGATAATGAAGAATAGTTAAAAAAGGAAGTTGAGAATTGGAAGTCTTAACATAACTAAGTATTATTAAATAAAGATATTTAAGGGAATGAGTTAATATAAATATAATAGTAATTCAATGACGAAACATAAAATCAAAAAAAATTATATTAGCTTCTTTAAGCAAGTCACGATGTTAAAACAATAGAGTTTGAAAAACTAGAGATTTAATTAAATAAAAATATAGAAAATGCTTCATAAGAAAAACAATATTTATAAGAGTAGATAGAAGACTTAAAAATATAATATAAATAAAAAGAAGTGGAATTTTAAAAAGAAATAGAAAAAGAAAAATCTGATTTAAATGTACTGGAGTTACATAAGAAGGCTTAATAAAAAGAAATAACAGAATTAAAAGAAAAAGAAACGTTACTATTACAAGAAATAGAAAATTTGAATATTAAACATCACAATTTGGAACAATAGAGTGAAAGATAATAAAAACAAAAAAAAGAGAAGGAGGATTTATTATTAGTAGAGATAGAAAGTTTAAGAAATTAACATAAAAAATAAGAGTAATATAGTGAAACTTAATCAAAGGAAATTAAAGAATATAAAGAAAAAGAAGTTTTATTATTAGTAGAAATAGAAAATTTAAAAAATTAACACAAAATATAAGAGAAACATAGTGAAGCTTAATCAAAAGAAATTAAAGATAATAAAGAAAAAGAAGCTTTATTATTAGTAGAAATAGGAAATTTAAAAATTCAACATAAAAATTTAGAGTAACATAGTGAAGCTTAATCAAAAGAAATTAAAGATAATAAAGAAAAAGAAGCTTTATTATTAGTAGAAATAGAAAATTTAAAAAATTAACACAAAAAATAAGAGTAACATAGTGAAGCTTAATCAAAAGAAATTAAAGAATCTAAAGAAAAGGAGGTTTTACTATTATTAGAAATAGAAAATTTAAAAAATTAACACAAAATATAAGAGTAATATAGTGAAACTTAATCAAAAGAAATTAAAGATTATAAAGAAAAAGAAGCTTTATTATTAGTAGAAATAGGAAATTTAAAAAATTAACACAAAATATAAGAGTAACATAGTGAAGCTTAATCAAAAGAAATTAAAGATTATAAAGAAAAAGAAGCTTTATTATTAGTAGAAATAGAAAATTTAAAAAATTAACACAAAATATAAGAGTAACATAGTGAAGCTTAATCAAAAGAAATTAAAGATTATAAAGAAAAAGAAGCTTTATTATTAGTAGAAATAGAAAATTTAAAAAATTAACACAAAATATAAGAGTAATATAGTGAAACTTAATCAAAGGAAATTAAAGAATATAAAGAAAAAGAAGCTTTATTATTAATAGAGATAGAAAATTTAAAAATTCAACACAAAATATAAGAGTAACATAGTGAAACTTAATCAAAAGAAATTAAAGATTATAAAGAAAAAGAAGCTTTATTATTAGTAGAAATAGGAAATTTAAAAAATTAACACAAAATATAAGAGTAACATAGTGAAACTTAATCAAAGGAAATTAAAGAATCTAAAGAAAAAGAAGCTTTATTATTAGTAGAAATAGAAAATTTAAAAATTCAACATAAAAATTTAGAGTAACATAGTGAAGCATAATCAAAAGAAATAAAAGAATATAAAGAAAAAGAAGCTTTATTATTAATAGAGATAGAAAGTTTAAAAATTCAACATAAAAATTTAGAGTAACATAGTGAAGCTTAATCAAAAGAAATTAAAGAATCTAAAGAAAAAGAAGCTTTATTATTAGTAGAAATAGAAAATTTAAAAATCCATCATAAAGAATTTGAATAATAGAGTGAAACACAATAAAAACATTTAAAAGAAAAGGAGGCTTTATTATTATTAGAAATAGAAAATTTGAAAGCATAAAATAAAGAATTTGAATAATAGATTGAAACATCATAAAAGTATTTCAAAGAAAAAGAAACCTTGTTATTATAAGAAGTCGAAAACCTTAAAGCCTAGTTTGTTTAATTAGAATAGTAAAGCTAAATTTAGTAAACATAAATAATTGATTAAAAAGATAAAGAAGCTTTATAATTGTAAGAATTAGAAAATTGCTAAGCGTAGCTTACACAATTATAATAACATAGCGAAGCTTAATTAAAAGAATCGAAAGAAAAGGAAGTATTGTTTTTATTAGAAATAGATAATTTGAAATTATAAAACAAGCAATTAGTATAATAAAAGAATGATTAATCTAACGAGTAAAACGAAATAGAAGCTTTATTACTTGAAAATGAAAATTTGAAATCTTAAATTACAAAAAGTCAATTAAATTTTGAGAAATAAGTACAAGGATAAAAAGAAAATGAACAATAATTGTTATTAGATTTTGATAATTTAAATTCTAAATATTCATAATTAGAATTATAAATTTAACATTAAGAATCTGATTTTAATGTAAAAGAATAAGAAATGCTTTTATAAATTGAAACTTTGAAATAACAGCATCTTGAACTCCTTTAATAAAATAAAATGTATAATGATTAGCTATAAGATTAATAAACTTAATTAGAGCATAATAAATAGTAAATATTATATTTTGATCAAACTCAAGAACAAAATGGCATTTTAAAAAATAACGAAATAAATTAATTAAAAGAAGATTAAATCAAACTTAATTTAATAAATGAAGAAAAATAAAGTCTCCTAAATAATATATAAAAATTAGAAATCACAAATCAAGATTTACAATAACAAATTTATTAATTATAATAATAGTATGATAGTAAAATTAATCTATTTGAAGAAAAACAATAATAATTTAATGACTTTAAAATTTAATATGATTAAATCGAGTATTAATTATAGCAATTATAACAGTTATAAAATGAAAAAAATGAATACGCAAATAAACAAAATATGGTACACGACAACCTTTCAAATAATAAAATACTTGAGGAAAACTCCCATTAAGAGGAAAACAGTTAAGTGGTTATGGTTGTTGAAGATTAAACAAAATAGAATAACTCATAAATAGTTCATTTTGAAGAAGAAATAAACTTATGCAATCATAAAATTCACTAATATGAGACAAATGAAAAAAATTACCAGTAATAAATTGAAGAACTGAAGGAACATATTCAAAATTTAGAAGATTTTTCTCAAGTATCAGAGAATCATATTTCTGAATAACAAGAAAAAGAATAAAAATTATTAAAAGAAATAGATACATATAAATTTGAAAATTAACAATTAGTCTAATAAAATGGTTCATTAAAAGATTAAGTTTAAGAACTCCAATTGTAAAATGAAAAAGTTAATAGTGAATACATTTTACTAGAAAATTAATATTAAGAATTAAAAGCTATCTAAATAAATCTCGACATTAAAATTACTGAGTATGAAGAAAGAATTAATATTCTTTAAATAGAGAGTGAATAGAATAATTAAAAAATTATTGAGGCTTAGGAAATTTCTAAACAAAAAGTTGAATTAGAGTAACAAATTAAAAAATAAAATGATGGCATACAAAAATTATGCTAGCAAATTGGCTTACTTGAAGATGAACACCCAAATGAGTATCTAAAAGCTCAAAAAGCAAAAATGATATAGTTATAAAAAGAGCTAGAAAATTCAAAGATTGAAATTAATAATTTACAACAAGAAATAAAGAAATATTAAGAAAAAGAGGCTTAAATAAAAATATATAAGGAAAGATTAGAAAAAAAATATTTGGAACAAGTCTCTGAATTATCAAATCATTAAGATGAAATGCTTGTTTAAATAAAAGAATTGAGATCAAACGCTCAAATGAGTGATGAATACCTAAAAAGAATTAAAGATCTTGAAATGACACTTAAATTTAAATAAGACTAACTAATAAGTTATTCTTAAAAAATTCAGGAATAGTCAGTTTATATAGATTAACTTGAACTTAAAGTATAAGAATTAAAATAAACTAGCGAGTTCATGTTTACAATATGATATATCTATTGCAAAAAATTTAATTATCTATCTTATTCTATGATATTTAGTTTCATAAATGAAACACCAACTGAATTTAATTTAATATACTTTTTTTTAGAAATTTATTTAAAGGTTTAATACTGTTGTTAAATGTCAAAGCAAATTCTTCACTTTAAAGTTGCATAAAATTCTACAATTAAATTGGAAGGCATTTAATTTAAAAATTTTATAAATATTGAGACTCGAATAATGTAATTCTTAATTCTTGGACCTAAAATTAATTATTGTAAATTTATTAAATTTTCCAAGTTTTTTAAAAGTACATCTTTTTGATAGCTGATACTTAAGTATCATTTGTCTTTTATCTTTCTTTGATTATAAAAATAGCCTTGCATAACTTATTTTATAAATTATTGAAGTGTTTAAACTTTGATTATTACATATAATTAAAATAATATATATTGACATAGTCTGTGAGTCTTTATTGTTTATTTTTCTTTTTGTATAGGTATTAGGTTTTGTTAGATACAGAAGATAGAGAAATTAAGGTTTAAAGAATATTTTACTTATCTCTATTTTCACAAATACTTTGATTTTATTAAAAACAAAATAATAAATGAATACAAAGTCATTTGAGGTTTTGATTCACTCTCAATTTGCTTTTCATAAGTGTAGATCAGAAGTACATAATTATGAAGATTGCAGACAAACCACTTCGCCTATTCCAAAAGATCCAAAGATATGTAGAGATAAAGCAAGAGAATTAGTAGGGTGTTATAAAGAAGCGTAAATATTGAAAACAATATGTTAGTGAAAGAATGCATCCTCTCTGCTTAGCCCCATTTAATGATGTAAGAGAATGTGTTTTTAAGGCCGATGGCAATATCTTCAACTGCAAAAAAGAAGCACAGTAATTTGTTGATTGTTAAATGGATTAAGAAAAATATTAAGATTTCTTATCTGTAAGTAAATAATCAATCAAACTAGCTATCAACTGATAAACAGAAAGAAGCCTTATAATTTGATTTCTTCAACTACAGAGGACATTTTGATAAATATAGTTGAAAGTGCATTGATTATTAAATAAAATACATGACACCTATAATAATTAAAACATTAATCTATTGAAAAGAAGAATCTTAAGAGGATTCACTATTTATAGGCGCGTTTTTTTATGTTACTTTTATTTTATAGTTTTATTATGATTGTTATTTTACCTTATATTAAGGCTATATTAGAATTTTTAAAGCTTTTACATCTCAATTTATTCTAAATAAAATATAACTACTCTGTAACTAAAATAAAACTCCTTTTGAATTCTGATAATGATAGAAAAGATTTAATTTTAGAATAAAATATTTGAATAGCAAGAATATATACTTATAATGTGTTAAATTTGATTTAATCACTTCATTATATGCTGTCCAGCTTTTAGTCAATGGATTTAATTCAAATCCTATTATAATTCCTTTATGTTTGTTTAATAAAGAGAGTTATTTATTGATATCATAAGATTATTGATTATTGGTTTTAAGAATGAATACATATTTGTATTTTATAATTATTATAAATTATATATGATAAAATTAAGCAATTAATGAAAAGATAGAATAAATTTGCCTTTATGATTTTAATTTAATCAAAAGGAAAAATTTTTTAAATTCTAAATTTTTATTGATATACTGTGATTTTTTCTCAATTATTTGGAACTTATAAAATTGTAATAATTTATATTATATAATTACTGTTATGAAAAGTTTAAATTACAGATTTCCTCACTCAAGACAAGACTCTGGATAAATGAATTTAGGTAGATCGTAATTACCTTAAGGTTAATAAGTGATTAATGTGTTGAATAAGTAAAGAAGTTATGTAAATGAAAAGTCGCTAAAATGAATAAAATTGTGACAGATCACCTGCTCCTATGGTACATGGCCTATAAAAATTAGTAGTGCCATCTAGCTAATAATCATCAGCTAATCATTCAAAGAAGTCTTCGATTTCAAAATAATAATAGCCAAAATAGATTTCATTTCTTAACTACTTGATTCTTTAAGATAAATCATAAATTATACAAGATGAAGAAAAAGAAAGTTAAGCTTAGTTTTTTATTTCTAGATATAAATGAACCAATAGTATAAAAGAATATGTTCAATTTTTAATTTGTAATTGGTATTGGTGGATTTGGTAAAGTTTGGAAGGTGGAATATAAAAAAACTGGTTAGATCTATGCTATGAAGGAAATGTCTAAAGCTTTGTATAATTTTTGATAGCATTTTAGAATTATTGCAAAAAAAAGTGTGAATTCAGTTATGAATGAAAGAAACATTCTAAGTAATCTAAAGCATCCGTAATTATTGATTCAACTTTAGATTTTTAGTTAACATATATTATGCATTTTAAGACAGGGAAAATCTTTTTTTAGTTTTAGATTATATGCAAGGTGGAGACCTTAGATATCATATAGGCAAAATGAGAAGATTCTCAGAGGATCAAACAAGTATTAAATTAATTCAAATTAAAGGGTTTTTTATGGCATGCATATTCTTAGGCTTAGAATATATGCATTCTAAGAATAGTCTTCATAGAGACATCAAACCAGAAAATTTAGTGCTTGACAAAAATGGTATTAAACAAATAGATGTTATTAGGATATGTTAGAATAACTGATCTTGGAATAGCTAGAAATTTAAGGCCTGAGAATTCATAAGATACATCAGGAACTCCAGGATATATGGGTATCAAAACAAATTTTATCTTTAGCACCTGAAGTAATGTGTAGATAAAACCATTCATTTTCTGTTGATTATTTTGCTTTGGGAGTAATTGGATACGAATTTATGTTAGGAAAAGTAATAATTGAACATAAATATTATTAGAGACCTTATACTGGACGATCTAGAAAAGAAATAAGAGATTAAATTCTAGCAAAATAAGTATAAATAAAAAGATCTGAAATACCTGATAATTGGTCATTGGAATCAGCAGATTTTATAAATAGAGTAAAAGTTTAACAAAATTAAAAGTTAATTCAACGAAAGCCAGCAAATCGATTAGGATTTAATGGTCCTCATGAACTGAGACAACATTCCTGGTTTAAAAATTTTCCTTGGTAGAAACTATTAAATAAAGAATTGAAATCTCCATACATACCTAATGTATAATACCTGTCTATTTTAGCAAAATGAAGATAATTTTGATGCCAGATAAATATCCATCGAGGATGATGAAAACAATGAACTTATCTAATAGCATTCAATTATGTTAAGAAGAAATTCGATATAATGTATATATATTTTTTATCTTAACTAGCTTAATTTTCTGGATACGAAATGGATAATTTTAGTGAAAAGCAAAACACATAGTTTAATAATTTTTGATAATCATTATATTATAAATCAGTAGTTTTTATTTGTTAAATTCAATCATGAGTATTATCAGATTTATCTTGAGTATTTAGTAATATAACAAGTTATAAGAAATAATGTGAAATCAATCTTGAAATAGTCACAGCTAAAACTGCTTTTAAGAGGATATGAGGTTGATAATTATGAGGTTAAATCAATTTTACTTAATCATTAATTCAAAATAATAGGAATAAAAACTCAAAGTCTAATCAAAATTGTATACCTTTAGAATTAATCTATTAATTGATTAAAGGTTCAGAGTTGCATAATATTTATTATCATAACAAATCCTCTCTTGAAACCATTTAATGGTAGTATGGTATGCTTAATCATTTATGATTTTAAACTTACTTTAAGGCTATTCATGAGAAATTTTAGAAAGGAAAATCGATTAATTAAGATTTAGAATGTAAATCCTTAGAGGTTTATTGAAAAAATATTTTTTTAAATTTTCAATAGAAGTGGCTTGGATTAAAAGCTGAAAAGATTTGAAGAATTGAAAATCCTAGTCATACTTTGAATATTTTATAATTAATTTAATATAACAATGAATGTTTACGTAGTTGGTGTTGGAATGACGAAGTTTATAAAACCTGGTCGAGATGGAAATCCTGACTATCCAGAAATGGCAGCTTAAGCAACCAGAAGGGCTTTAAGGGACGCCAACATCCCATACTCAGCTGTTTAAGTTGCTTCTATAGGATATGTTTATGGAGACTCAACATGTGGATAGAGAGCTTTATATGAAGTTGGAATGAGTGGTATTCCTGTTTATAATGTTAATAACAATTGCTCGACGGGGTCAAGTGCTTTACATATGGTAACTCAACTATTAAAAGGAGGACTTTATGATTGTTCATTAGCACTGGGATTTGAAAAAATGGAAAAAGGATCTTTGAATATGAAATTTCCTGATAGAACTTAACCTCTTGATAAAATAGTTCTAAAAACTATGGAAATGGGAGAACAAAGCACAGCTCCTTTCGCCCCTTAAATATTTGGGAATGCAGGTATAGAACATATGAAAAAATATGGTACAAAACCAGAACATTTTGCTCTTATTGCCTACAAAAATCATCTTCATTCAACTAAAAACCCTTATAGTTAGTTCAGAGATAAATACACTCTTTAAGAAATTATCACTTCACCAAAAATACATGGACCTTTAACAAAGCTTTAATGTTGTCCAACTTCTGATGGAGCAGCTGCAGCCATAGTTTGTACAGAAAAGTTTGTGCTTCAACATAATCTACAAGATTAAGCTGTGTAAATATTAGGAATATCTATGACTACAGATAGCGAAAAAACATTTACTGAATAGAATTTAATGAATTTAGCTGGATATGAGATGAGCAAAAGGGCAGCTTAATAAGTTTATTAATAAACAGGAATTAAGCCTTCATAAATTGGGGTGTGCGAATTACATGATTGTTTTTCAGCAAATGAATTAATAACATATGAAGCTTTAGGTTTATGTGATGAAGGAAAAGCTGGAGATTTTATTGATAAAGGATACAACACTTATGGAGGACGTGTGGTTGTCAATGTAAATCTTAAACTCTATTATTTAAGCCTTCAGGTGGATTAATTTCTAAAGGACATCCTTTAGGTGCGACTGGATTAGCTTAATGTGCTGAATTATGTTGGTAATTAAGAGGGATGGCTGAAGAAAGATAGGTTCCTGGATTACAATATGCTCTTCAGCATAACATTGGTTTGGGAGGAGCATGTATTGTTGCACTATATAAAAAATATAATACGAAATCTGGAAGACCTAGAAAGGATCAAACATCTAATCCTGAAGTTCTTGAGAAATTAGAAAAATAATAACCAAAATTATGATTTTATAAATCAAAAATATAATATTAAAATTAATTTCATTCCTATCATAATTATCTTTAAGAATAACAAAATTTATCATCTTTAAATTACTGAGATATAACAAATTTATCACTTTTAAATCTTTAAAATAAATTCAAAATACAGATTTATTCTCAAATTTTTAATTTATAAATTATTATAGTTTGTATTATTTAACCTATTTAAGAAAATAACACGCACTAATAAAATCATTCCTTCATTCAATTTTTATTAATTATTTGACTATTTATCTTTATTTCTGATTTTCCTCTTAATTTTGTAAGTATTATGATTAATATATAAAATGGAGGTTATAAATTTAATTTTTCACAAAAAATCTTAAATTTATCCATTTTTTTATCGCTTTAATTTATTCAAAAAAAATATATTTGAAAATATCGAATATACTTGAAGTATTTCAAATACTGTGTCTTAAAGTCACGATTGTGATAGAATGCGTTTTAATATTTTTAATTACTTATGATATGAAAATTAAATTTTTTCATAAAAAGATATTTACTTAACTTTATAGAATTTAATACTCATGAATTTATACTATCAATTAAATTAAAACAATAAAGTTTGAATTTATTGAAAAAACTTAAAATTAACCTGGATCTGGCTTTGTTGGATTTATAAAATTAATAAAAAAATATTTTTGAGAATGTGAAAAACTTTATAGATTTCCTAATGTATATCAATCAGAGGTGTTTTTGAGTAATTTAATAAAAACATCAAGTATAGGATCTATAGGGCCTGTTTCATTAGTTGAGATGATTTTTTTTATTTAATTACCAACATCTTCAATTTCTTTTTACTCAAATAAAGGTTTTTTATATGAGAGTACTGATTATAAATGATCTTAGTCCTTTGTCAATAACAATTGATCTAATAATAATTAAGTTTTTTTACATAAAAAATCATCTTCATCACCTCTAGTTGCTCTTATAAAATGTTCTTTGGTCAAAAATCCATAATTTCGGCATTCAATGCATTTACATTAATCTGAGCATGGTACTTTGGCTTAAAAGCATTCGCAATATTTTTTCATACAACCGCTCTTTTTACATTGACAACCTTTGTTATGTTTTCCAAAATTTAATGGATCAGGTTTTGAATCAGAAGTTGTGATCTTAGGTTAAAAGGCACTTGGGTTTTTTTCTAAGGTATATTACATAGCTTTTTATCTTTATTTCTAATTTATAAATTGAATGATACAGCATTAGATGAATTATTAAAGCAATTATGGCAATGACAATTATTATCACAAAAAACTTTATTTTAATAGCATTCACAATAGAGTTTTATGCATTTAGAGTTTTTACAATTACATTTCTTCGATGGCCCTTCTTCAAAGACTTAATCAGATTCATCCTCTGACATTCTACTTAATAAATTATTTGTATAAAATTGATATAAAAATATAAAAATGCTTTGAACTTAATTATTAAGCATTTGAATAATATCGATTAATTAGGAATAAAAAAAACTATGCTCTTAAGTGCTTAGATAGAAATCAATTATGTTTTTATAAATAAGAATCAAACTCTTATATTTTATTTTATATATTTTTTCTAGCTCTATTGGTTTCTTTCATTTTTTATTTTACTTGGAAATGAAATTGTTATATATAAGTGTCTTCAATAGGCTTGGCACTAAATTCCTCTAATGGATTCATAGATTGAGGATTTGATATAAGTGATTAATTAACTTCCCTTGTAATCTGATTCTAAATTATACTATACATCTTCTCAAGAGTATCATCCTTCTTTGAAATGTTAGTCTAAGGTTATTTTTACGATTCCTTATCTAATTAATTTTTTCTTATGAACTCTTAAATTTGTTGAGAATATGAAGGTTTTTCGCTTGGTTTAATAAGTATTGATATAGACTTGGGTAGTATAGCTTAGTAATTAGGTTCATAATTTGGTGAAGATGGCTGCAGTTTCTAGATTTTACGATTATGCTTTCTTAGTTTAGATTCGTGAAACAAATAACCTAGATTCCTACCTTTGTCTACGTTACTCATCTTCCAAACAAATTTATCTTATGTAATACTTGAGTTGAGTTTTTCAATCATTTATTCTAAAACAGGACTCAAAACCTTTGTGTCCTTTTTTCTTTCGTACATTTCTAAAAGTGCTTTCTTTTCCATCATTTCTTTATACTACTTTGCTTTAACTTGTTCTTCGGTAGAAGGAGTCTATAAGTTAACAAGTAAAGATAAGTCTAAATTATGAGCGCTATTGTCTTTTTTATGCTTTATAATTGAATTTTATTAGGTTGATTAAGATGGTTATTATTTAGTGATTGAAGCTAAACTATAAACATGTTTGATTCTAGTTTTCGTATTCAATTAGTTAGTAGATTTTGATTTTCTTTTAGTATTCAATAATAAACCAACATGATCTCTCTCTTATTTGTATGGAAGAAACCTATCATCCTCTTCTGTTTGCAGTTCATTGATATATCTAATCGCCTTTTATCTGACTGACTCTGAATGCATAAAATAAATTACGATTATTATTATATTACAACTAAATTGGATTAAATTTTTATTTTATTCCTCAAACAAGGTTGAAGATGGCTGATCTCTTTTCATAGAATTTAATTACATATATAAAGAAGAGTTAAAGATGAACTTTAAAAATATTAGAAAATATCAAATTATAATTTATCTTATTTCATGAATAATAGTAATCAAATATAGAATTTATTAATAAAATAACGTTTACTTTTCTTAAATACAAAGTTCAATCAGATGATATTTAGTCATCTGGCCATCAATTATTAAATAATTTATGAGTCAATTAATAATTATTCAATTAAAATACTCTAAACTTCTAGTTCAATAAAATAATTAATTAATCTAGAACAGACATTTAATTCTGTTTAAATATATTTTTATAGGTCAAAGATTGGAAAAATAAAGTTTTTTTCTAAATATTCTATTACTAGAATTATTATTTTTAAATGTATATTTAAAAAATTAAATTTTAAAGATAGAAGTTTCTTTAAATTCTTTTTAAATAATCAACGTTTAAATTTTTGAATTGGAAGTATTAAGAAGTGAATAGTGTTGTTCTATTTAGTTGATTAATTTGGTGGAGAAGAAGCAAGAAGTATGTAAAAAATGTAAATGTGTAATTTCCATATTTTAAAAAAAATTTATTAATAAAAAAGCTAGTTATTTTCATTCAACATTATTTATGAATTCCTCATTAGTTAGACACAATTATTCCGGCTACTTAAATTCATCTTGAAGGTATAGTTTACTATGATTTGTTAGTACTTTTTAGAGAGTTTTATTATCTTTGATAACCTTATGATTTCTTTCAAGAAGCGATTAGCAAAGATTGTGTAAATACTCACATTTTTGAGAGAGCTAGAATTTATTAATAAATTGATAGTTATTACTTAATTGAGTTAATCTGAAGAATCATTTTACATAGGCTAGCTTAGAGGCATAATTTCATTATGAGCTTTCCGCTTTATTTAATTAAGTAGATCCCTAATTTATTTGGTTTATACTTTCTTCCTTTTTGGAAATATTAATTTTTGAATTCATTGACACTTCCTCCTCTTGATTTATGAAAATCATACATGTTTAACTTAATATAATACCAAGAACTACCTATCTAATAAAAGAAGAGAAATTTTAATGCTTGAAATGGATGGGTAGAACAATCGATGAGAATTGACTTATATTTTTGACTGTAAAAGATAGCCCGTCTTCATTCCAGCTAACTATATCTTCGTACAAATTATTCTAAATCAGCAATATGGGATACTTCTAAAATGTTGTATGTCTTGAGGATAAAACTAGAAATTTAATTCTTCATTTATTATATATATATATTAATCACATAATTCTTGCTGTTTTCAATTTATATTCGGCATACATAACAGGTGATTTACTTGGTTTTGACATGTGAGATTTTCTTTAAGAATTTTCTTTAGTTTCATATTATGTTTTAATGCGTTCCCATCTAGGATTTTCTGTACAAATTCTTCTTTCAGTAGATTTAGTTCTTTCTGAAATACGATTATCATATCCTCGGTTAATATGCATAGCAGTAGTATAATTATTTTCATATGATTTGGTTTTATTATGATAAATGCTTGAATTAGGTCTTCTTTCAATAGAATTACTCGGTTTCTCAACAACTGATTTAATACTCTAGTGTGTTCTAACTCTCTAGTTTGATTAAGACGGTTTTTGATATTTATTCAAAAGATGATAGGTGGTAGTAATTGGGTTATGTTTGTTATTGATAATCATTTCTCTACATTTTTAACTATCAATTCCAATGGTTTGTAATTATTTGATTATGTTTGAATCGATTGCTAATGTACGATGAATTTGAACAGAATATGAGTGTTTACTTAAAAAATTGAAAATATCATTACCTAACAAAAGGATGCATCTTGATTTTAGCTATGCTTAATCTATTTAATGGATTCTTATTCAATAATCCCTATAATAAATCAATGACTTAAGGACTCAAATGAGAGGGTCTTTGAAAATCTGAATTTTTAATTTTGTCATAAAGTCTTCTTGTATTTGAGTCTTCAAAAGGTACATAACCACAAAGCATGGCATATAGGATTATGCCACTAGCCCAAATATCGGTCTTGATACCTGAATATTAGATGCCAGAAACCATTTCTGGAGCAGCATAACAAGGAGATCCGCAAGGAGTGGAAAGAAGATCAGTATATATGTTGCTTAAACCAAAATCAACTACTTTGAGAATGTCTTTTTCTAAAAGTAGATTTTCTGGTTTAAGATCTCGATGAGCAATTTTGAGAGAATGTAAATATTCTATGGCTTCAATGATTTATGAAAAGAGTACAGCAGCTTCATTCTCTGTGAGCCTTTTATTCTTGACTATATGTTGGAATAGTTCACCTCCACTTACAAACTCCATGATGAGGTATATTTTTGTTTCTGATTCAAGAATTTCATAAAGTTAAACAATGTTTGGATGGCGAAGTTTACGAAGAATATGAATTTCTCTTTGGATTCTTGTAAAATCTGCAGGTTGTTCAATTCTACTCTTCTCAAGAATCTTGATAGCTACAAATTATTAAGTTGGTTTATGAAGACCTCTATAAACTTTACCAAAGGTTCCCTTGCCAATGGACTGCTCTATATAGTTTAATTTATGCACCTATTATGTAATTGTCAAGAGGATTTGAAGTATTGTGATTGAGGCATTCTAAATTATTCATGTTCGTTAATTAATTAATGCAAAATAACTTAATTTATTGTACTTAGGAAGAATAATTAGAAATAATCCTAAACTAATATTAAATTTTTATATCATCAATTCCAAATCTTAGTTAAAAATTTCATTTCTTGCCAGGATATTCTTCAATGAAACCATAATTTTATCAAATAAGATTATTAACAAACGCAATTATAAAATGATTAAATCTATTACTCTCTTCTCTAAATAATCAATAGCATTTAATTAATTAAAAATGATAAGTGATATTAATTTAAACTCTGGTTAAATTTCAAATATTTAATGTTTATTCACTAATTGGAATTTAATTTGATAGAACCTCAATTTTCATTTCTCCTATAATGTGTATCATATTCATTAACTTGGACTTTAAACAATATAATGATTCGCTTGTAAGTATACCTCCTCTATTTTCACTTGTGTTTATATTATATATATATATATTGATGTTAATTAATTTATATAATTCTTTATACATTTATATGAAATTCTACTCGTAAAATAGAATTCTTACTTTCGATACTTTTATTAATAATACTTTTTATGTGATTACAAATTGAAATTTAAATAAATATAGAATATAAAGTAATAAATATTTGAATTTATAATATTGAGTATCAAAATTATACACAAAAAAATCTTTATGCTTTAGATGCAAAATATAAAGACAAAGATGATGGAAAAATATAATTTGAAAACTAATATTTTAATACTAAAATTGTTTAATAATAACAACGAGCAGTTGCTAAAATATTGAATTTATTTGGTAATGAATTAGGCGTTTAGTATATATATCTTAATTTTTATTAGAAATTAAAATACTATATCTTTATTTTGAGATAGAATGGGAAGATTAGGTTACATCTGTAGTAGTATCTTTAAGGAATTGTTAGAACTTTTTTTCTACGTTATCTGGATGTAGTTATTTGTTTTCATTAGTATGATTGTTAATTTATTAATAATTAGATTTATAAATAAAATAATATTAAAAGTATTAAATTATTCAAAGTTGTTTATCTCATTTATGATTAAATAATAAGTCCAAATATTTATAACAGCAACAAAAGAAATTTTTTTCTTTATTGAAAATCTGATATTCAAATATAAAAGTGTCATCATAGTATTTCAAAAATACTTATATTATTTAATTAATGAAAAATAGTGAAGTCCTACTTTTGTTTTTAATCTCCTTTGTGTATGCAGGAACTCTAACAAAAACAGATTCTTGTATTTGTAAACAAATTTTAAGTTAAACGGATTGTGGTGCACAAACTGATTGTCAATGGAACAGTGCATCAGCTGGATGCGAAACGCGTAAATCAACAGATATTGAATCATATTGTTCTTAAAGCACTATCTGTCCTATTACAGGTTGCGCATTCTAAAATAAAAAGTGTAAGCCATTTAGTGGTTGTACAGTTTATATAGCTACAACACATATTGATTGTCAAGCTATCTCGCCCTTATGTACGAGTAATGGGGAAATGTGTATAAATATATCATCTATATGTGATGATTATCTTGTTTAAACTGCATGCGAAATTAACTCTTCTTAGTTTCCTTGTTATTGGGATAGTGAAAATAAAAAATGCTAAGAAATATAAGCATGTGATTAATTTCCAACAACCTATGATTCGCATTAATTATGTAATACTAAGGGACAAGTTAAGTCAATTAAATGCACAGCTAAAGAAACTGGAGGTTGTATAAACATAGAAGATGATTGTACTAAGTATTCAGAAAAGGGTTGTGTTATTAATTCATTAGGAAACTCATGTTTTTGGGATAATGGATCATGTAAAGAGAAAAAATGTACAAATGCTCCAACAAGTTATAGTACATAAGCTTAATGTTAATAATTTTTGAGCTCATGCTCAGTTAATGAGAATATGCAAGGTTGCATGGATAATCCTTAATAATGTGAAAATTATACAAAAGAAGCTTAATGTGTATCTTTAAATGGGACAATTTGTTTTTGGTTTTCTATAACATGTAGTGAAGGATAATAAAATTGCACTGCTAGTTCAGGATGTAAAACTTGGACATGTGAAAATGCTTTGAGTACAACAAATACAGATCAACTTTGTTCTTAATTCAAAAGCGAATGCACTGTTAACTCTACTAATAGTGGGTGTATCAAAAGAGCAAGTACTTGTACTGCATATACTACATAAAATCAATGTATAAAAACTTTAGATGAAACTCAAACTTGTTATTGGAATGGTACAGCTTGTGTAAATAAAACATGCACAAATGCAGTTTTAACAACATACACTGAACTTACTTGTAGTAAGTTTATGCCAACATGTACATTAGTTAATGATAAATGTGGATTAAAATCTTGTAACACATTCACAACTGAAAAATCATGCGGTGTAGATTATTAAAACTAATAATGTGTTTGGAGTGGATCTTGTGTTCTTAGAACATGTCAAAATGCAACTGATGATTACAATAGTCATACTGAATGTTAATCCTGGTTGAAAAGTTGCACTGTTTAGAAAGACTTAACAGGTTGCTAAACCCAAGAATTAAATTGCACCAATTATTAAAAATAAGAACAATGTTTTATGGCTAATAATAATGCTATGTAATGTTTATGGATTAATAACAAATGTGTCTAAAAAACATGTAGTACAGCTAGTTCATTAATATCAACTGATGATGAATGTAGTAATTATTTACCAGGATGCATGATTAACAATACTAAAGCTGGTTGTATTACTAGGAAAGCTAATTGTGGTGATTTGTTGTAATTTTAATGTAATTTCACAAGTACAGGCAAATTTTGTTTCTGGAATGGGACTACTTGTGTGGATAGATTATGTACACATGCTAATTTTAATACTTTTAAGGCTTGTTCAACATTTCTTATAACCTGTACCGTTAGTTACACAGGTACAAATTTTAATGGATGTATTGATAAATTATCTTTGTGTTCTAACTATGAGTATGAATAAAATTGTATTGAGAGCATAACAGAAGGCAAATGCATTTGGAATAAAAAAGCATCTCCTAATGCATGTTAAGTGAGAACTTGTTCTAATTCTGATTAGACTACAAGTGATGTTGCTTGTAACAGTCATCTTGGAACATGCACAGTTAATGTTGCTAGAACAGGTTGCATAGAGAGATATGAAAAATGTACATAATATACTAGTCAAATCAATTGTATTAAAAATAAAACTGGTGGGGAATGTTTATGGTATAATAATGCATGCACTGATAAAACATGTGACAAAGCTGATAAAACATATACAACTCACGAAGCCTGTTAATCCTATAGTACAAAATGTACTACCAATGGAAAAGGATGTATAAGTGTTGATGCATGTACTTCATATACCTTAGAAGCTGGATGTGTTATAGATAAAAGCAATAAACAATGCGCATTTTAACCTAGTTGTAATGTATTGTAATGTTCAGATGCACCATACTCTTATTCTACTGATGATGAATGCAAAAACTTTAAAAAAGAATGTACTACTAATGGAAGTGGATGTGTACTTCGAACAATTTGCACAGATGCTTATATTTAATAAGCATGTGTTACTGATTCATCAAATAATAAATGTGCTTGGATTAATAATAGATGTGTAAATTTTGGATGCAGCAGTGCTCCAAGTAAATATATTACTGAAAAAGAATGCCAACTTTATAAATAAGGATGCACAGCTAATTAGTCAGGCGGTTGTATATAAAAGGGAACTTGTAAAGATGCAAAAATATAGACAGCGTGTACTACTGATAAGGATGGAAATGAATGTGAGTTTTCTGCAGCAGGATGTAGAGATAAGGTTTGTAGTGATTACACATTTACAACACATGCATTATGTTAAAAAGCTAAAAGTACTTGTACTACTGATGGTACTAAATGTGTTAATTAATAAAACTGTAGTTTGAAAACATAGAGTGGATGTTTCTATGGAAGTGATGGACCATGTTTATGGATTAAGGATGCATGTTATTCTTATACATCATGTAAATCCCTTTCATTTACTGATCACACATAGTGTTATTCATTTAGTAATGAATGCACAACAGATGGATAAACTTGTGTTGCAATAGATAAGTGCAGTAATTTACCATAACAAAGTTGCTACTATGGAACTGATGGTAGATGTGTTTATACACCCGAGACTTTGAATGGGGAAAGTAAATGTAAAATATATGACGGATGCAAGTCTGCGATCTTTAATACTCATGATTAATGTTAACTTGTTGATCTTACATGTACAACTGATGAAGCGAGTTGTATTGATTTATAAGATTGCACATTATATGCTAAATAAAGTAATTGTTAAATCGATTCAAAAAGAAATAAATGTTATTATGATGAATAAGAAAAGAAATGTGTCTAATTAGAATGTAAACATTTAACTTTGACAACTCATCAAGAATGTTATGATAAATTATCTTCATGTACTTCTGATAATACTAAATGTATAAGTATGGCTAAGTGTGAAACTTATTCTAAAGATTATTGCAATACTTCTTTAGGTACAGATGGAAAATGTTTGTATGATCCTAATGTTATCAAATGTCGTCAAGCATTATGCACAGAACTAAATGACAATTGCACTTCAATATCTAATTGTGTTGATAGCGGTATTGGTTGTGTTGTCAAAGCTACTTGTGAAAAATATCTCACTGAAACTGCATGTTTATAAGGTGGAACTGATGGTTTATGTGTATGGTATTTAAATAATGGAGAAGGAGCATGTAAACTTATGTCATCTTGTGCTGATGGTTCATCCAATAAAGATGCTTGCTTGAAAAAATCTTGGAATTGTTAATGGACTGAAACCTCATCAAAATCTGCTTGTGCCTAACACACATGCTCTTCTAAATATAAAGAAACTGGCGTATGTTAACCTATTTTAGATTTCGAATAAAAAAACTATGAATTATGTGCATTAACAAGTTCTTAATGTATAACTTAAGATTTTGCAACATTAACAGAAGGTAATTGCTTTTAAGCTACAGCTTATACCTATACATGGGATTCTGCTAACAAAGTATGCTTAAAATGTGGAACAACATTTACAAATAACACTAATAATCAAACCAATAATACAGACAATCAAACAAATTCAAGTGACTCTTCAAAGGAATCCCTATTATAATTTACATTAATTGTAATGATTATTAGTATATATATATGAATTTCATAAATCTTCTAGATTAAGCACATCGAAGTTCTCTTTTTAAACTTCTTATTAACTATCATACCATTTCATAAGTTTTCCATCTTGCCATTCTCCAAATCGTGTTTGTCCATTTTCTAACACTACTTTACCCTTGCCATTAGGTTTGGATAGTTTAAAACTTCCTTCATAGCACTTACCATCTAAAATATCTTGAATGAAAAATACTTTCCCACTTGAAAATACCGTAACCATTAGGAGCATCTTTATTAAATAAACCAATATATTAACATCCATTAGACCATTTCATAGATCCTTATCCACACATATAATCTTCAAACCATTCGCCTTAATATTCCTTACCATTCTTCCAAGTTTATTAACCCTAACCATGTCGCTTATTATTAATCCATAAACCAGTATATTATGAACCATCACTCCATGTATATGTACCTTAGCCTTGTTTGATTCCTTCATAGAAATATCCTTCATATCTACTTCCATCTTGCCATGTTTCAATTCCAAATCCTTATTATAGATCATCTTTCCATTATCCATCGTATTTACCCCCACTCTAAGATTGAAATATTCCTTGCCCATTTTATTTATCATTTTCCCATTAACCTTCATAAAAGTCTCCATCAGCATATACAAATTTGCCTTATCCGTTTGCTTTATTATTTTTCCATTCACCCTAATATTGAGAACCATCAGGCCAATTTAAAATTCCAAATCCTTCCCTCTTATTACCAATCCAATCACCAAGATATACACCTCCACTCTTTAGAGTGACTGCCAACTGTCTAGTTCTTTCTTAAGTTTTTGTGGTTTGACTCGAATTCATTGGTTTTTACTTCTTTTTGTAATTGTACTTTATGTTAATTTATCTAGGATCAAGACGTTTAAATTCTGCATCTTCATATGGTTCCATATCTTCAGGATACTAGTAATTGTTACAACACTATGCTCCCATTAATATAATAAAATAAAATGAATAAAGATGGATTTGAAAATTTCGATGAAGGTAATAATGAAATAAGTTTAAATAGATATTATAAGTAGTAGTAGACCTTTAGAACATTTTCATAAATTGAGTGAAGCACCTTAAAAAAAGAATTTCAATTTTCTAGTAGTTTAAAAAATGAATGTTGAAGGTCCAAACATGATGCATAAATATGTAGTTGAGCCTCTTTAGCAAGTTGGTTAAACAGCAATTGAGGTTTTGATATATAAAATTATTAAGAGTACAAAAAATGCAATTATTTAACTTCCATCATGGTTTAAATGGGGAGCATCAATAATACTTGATAAATTATCCGTAGCATTTCATAAAACAAATTAAGAAAAACAACCTTAGACAGAATAAAAATAATAATTAGAATAAATCCAACCAGAAGATGATATTGATTAAATTCCAGTTGTATTTGTTGTTCCAAAAGAAATTTTAGAAGGACCCATTGTAGAAAGATTAAAATGGATAGATAGACATAAAAATAATTGTTAAGTCTTCATACCTTTTGAAAAACCCTTAAAGTATGAAAAATCTATTAAAAAGATTAAAAAACTTTTAGAATATTCATAATAGTTCATCAAGTTCTAGTAGTTCAGATGATTTCGATTGTGATGTTAGACACGTTTCATAAGAATTTAAAACTGAACACACAGAATCTGAATTGTTTCCATCAACTTAGAGTATTAAATCAAAATTATTTTAATCTTAAAAAAGATTCATCATGTCTTAAGATGATTACAAACTTTTAGAGTAGCAGAATAATTAAAATTTGAATTCTACTCAACCTTAGAATATTATTCTTTATCCATTTTTAGGTGAATTTGTACCCAAAGATTAAATGATTTTAGATCAAAGTAAATAATAAGAATTAAATTAATCAACAGTTACTATGATCAATCCTAATATGGAATAGATATAAATTTAACAAATTCAATAAACTAATGAAAATTAATTTATTCCTCTTTAGTTAAATGGATTACCATTCAAAAATAATTAATTAGAATTATAAAAATAAGATAAAGTAAAAGAAGAAACAGAAGCAGAAGAAGTTTAAGAAAAATAATTAGAACAACTATTAGAAATTTGATTAAGGATTATATATCACTATAGATTATATGTAAGTATATAAAAAATTTTAAAATTTCTATTTTCAAAAAATTTATAGAAATTTGAATCTAAACAAAAAAATGATATTTATTTTATTTCTTATATATCACTCAATTTCCATTTCATTTTCTTATTCAATCAAATTTAAAGCAAATTTTTATGCATCAATTATCTCTTATAAAGACCATGGAATCTTACATTTAGAGTTTTTAACTATCGATTATTCCATTTTCAATCTTATAAAATTTCTAAAATATTCTTCATCATCATTTTTTGCACAATTCATTTAATATTCGTATAAAGCTTCTTAATACATTCTAGAACAAAATTTTATAAATTTTGATAGCTTGTAACTCATTTCTTCCTAGACTTCTTTAACAAAGTGATTCACAATATAATCTTTGATTTCTTATCTAAAAGATTATGATTTCAATATTGTTCTAATGTAAGGTTAGTTAAATGACTTAAACCCAGATTAATAAGTAAAGATTCCTATCTACATTTTTCTCTAATAGTAATTGAAACTTACTTTTATGGATGTATAAAATAGGTTAACTCTTTTTTCATTTTTAAAGAGATTGCTTTGAAATAAGTCTCATAAAAATCAATTTATTATTGTTTTTTTTTTTTGATTGTTTTTAATTACTTCTAGTAAAACTACTATTCCACCTTCTTGAAGCCTTTCTTAAAAACAAATTTTTGTTTTTCTTCAACTCTTTTGGGATTTAATGTTGATTTCTTATTATACATCTCTGAAGTTAATCTTTCCTCGTCATTCAACTTTTATATATCCTAATCTGTAGATTGAATTCCCTATAAAGCATTATTTAGCTATAAATAAAGTGGATCATTTTTAATCTATTCATAAATGTCAGGATTTAAACCATTATTCTCTAATTAAGATAAGATTTCTTAAGATTGTTCATCTGGTGTAATTATAAACTAAGAAGTATTTCTTGATTCGTCATCCATTTTTTCTATTATTATTATAATGATAATATTTTCAAAATTAATGTTTATAAAGAACTTAGAATTGCTTTAAAAAGAATGTCAATTACTTTATATATATTTTCTAATAATTATATAAAAAGAACTATTATCTTAATACTTAAACATAAAGTAATGAAAATATTTACTATTATTTAGATAATGTTGAATAAATATGTAAAATATATAATCTATTTATAAATAAGTACAAATAATTAATATATTAATATTTATTATTATGTGAAAATGGTTCTGGGTTTTAATTTTGAAATGAAGAATAAAGTCAATAATAAGTAATTAATTTTAATGATTTTTTATATTATATTAAAAGGTAACTATTTGACAAATTCAATATAAATTAAGATATTAACTTTCTTAGGAAATGCTTTAACAAATAAAAGAAAATTGTAGTTTCTTTTCAGGCTTAGTATTTAATATAATTAAAAAAAGCGCGTAATTTTAATCTAATTGAAAATGAATATCAATAACTTTAAATCAAAATGATTATTGTTGAGTGTATTTATACTTCTCGATATCAATTAAATTATGTTCTTGAAGTCTTTGTATTTCTTTTGATAACTCCACTTATATATTATTGAAGTCCATTAAATTGACAATCTTAGAGGTTATTTTCTTAAAGAGAACAGAAGAATCGATTGGATTGTGTTCTGATCTAGGTTGACTCAGATATTAATTAAGTTAAACATTTTCGAAGTATGATTAAATTATTATTAACATTCAAAAGGTCTATTATGATCTCTTAAAGGTGAAACATATGTAATATTATTGTCCATCCTGATTGGATCTATATGTAAAGTTGGTTTTTATTAATCAGCACTATTTTTAAAACTTTGAGATAACTTTGCATTCTGTTTAAATCAATATTTTATGAAGATAATAAAGATTTGAAATAATTCCATTCCCTTTTTGGATTAGCAATATATGTAATATATTTCTCAATTACTATATCAAAAAATTCGACTATAGCATTGCTCAATTCTTTTATTATAAATAATATTTTAACAGTTATTATATATAAAATCATAACATTTGTCTAATTTCGCAAAGTTGACCTCTAAAATCTTCACTCATTTTATCAAGTGCATTTTTTATAGTCTAATTTACAACAATCAATAGTTAATCATTAAATTCTGCATTTGGATCAGTTCCTAGTTTATCATCTATGCTACGAACAATTTATTGAGATCCTTCTCTTAACTTTGCTTCGTACCATCTAATTAATATTATTAAAAATTAACCTATATAAACAATTAATTGAAGACTCTAAGTCTTTTATTCTTTAATCTACTTATTGAACTTCTAATTGAGGTTTTTAGGGCATAGATTCTATTTCTCTTAATTTTCTTTCTGCACATCTTTCCTAAATAATTTAATTATTATAAAATACAAGTCTCCCTTGTTTTTATTCATTAACCTCTTATTTTTTTTAGACTTATTTTACATTTGCTTCAGTACGTTGAATTGATGGAATATATTCAATCATTTATAAGAGTGGAAGGAGTGCATCCTATTATAAACTTACTCTGTTTAAATCAGCTATAAAATTATCTATTAACGGAATACATTCAAATTTATCTATTCTTGCTTCTATTGATTAATCTAGATCAGCCATTTTAACGGATTAATTGATATTTTTATTTTTTATATAAATATTTAAAATCACTTGAATTTGAGAATGCCTATCAATAATAGCAGCACTATAATAATTATTACTCCTATTTTAATAAATCTATCATTCTTTTCTTCTAAAATGGGAGCAAATTCTTGATTTTTTTATTCATATATTTTCGGTTTCTATTCTTATGTTATTGGTCTTTATATTAATTAATCTGTTTAAAAGTGAATAGGTTTATCAAATTCCGAGACTCTAATATCTGAATAAATATTAGAATTGGATTATTTCTAAGACTTAAGATCAAATAATGTGTTTTTTTGAATACTTATTGGAATCTTTTTTTATTAAAAGATCCTCTCCTTTTGTCTGCTTTAGGTTCTATAGATTAGAAATGAATATTACAATGAATTATAGGAAGTTTATTGTAAGGAGCTTGAATAAAAATTTGTTGAAGCATTATTGGTTATTGGACTCACTGATTTGGAAAGTTGAGACATATAATTATTTTACTAAGGGTAGTAATCATCAAACTAATCATTGTAATACTTACAATTGGTTTTTTATATTGCACTCTTTATGAGATGTTCATTGGAAATTGAATAAATTTTATTAATATTACACAAATTAACATCATTCTAAACCTCATAACTATTTGAATAAATTTTATATATTAGTGTTATTTAATATTAATTTTTGGCAGAAGATTACTAAATAAAGATTATAATCTCAATGAATAAATAAGACAAACCTGAATCGAGGGCTTAACGTAACATTCGAATTGTAATGGCAAATATAAAGGAAGATCTAAAATATAAGGGTAAACTTAGATCTATTATTTATTTTTAGTTGTAAAATATTTTGGACAACAAAAAGAAGAATAAGAATTAGCTAAACCAAGATATGCTCATTCATAGTTTCCTAAATAAAAGCATTTTAGTTAAGAAGCAGAGTCTAATTTAATTGATTTTTGTTTAGATAATTAAGGTTTAAAAGTAAGCAAGGTTGGAACTCTTGTAGAACCAATGGTAATTACAGAAGAAATTCCTTAAAGACCATCTATAAGAAAGATGAAGATGATTAAATAACCAGTTTTTTTTACGGAAGTAACTACTACCCATTTTCAATCTAATGAAAGACCAAAAGAATTACCTGCTTCAATTAAAAGAAGCACAAAATAATAAATGATGAATAAAGAAATTTTACGTAGACTCGGATTATTAAGTATTTAAGCAAAAAGGGAACTTGAAATTGAGAAACTATGCAGCAGGGCCTTAAAAGTAGCCAGAATCAAAGATTCTCCTGTTTTAAACAAAAGATAACTTGAAGTTATTTAAAAATAAATGAGAGATGCTGAAAAATAATCTTAAGAATTGGAAATTCAAAGATGTACAACATCCGCTTCTGCAGCATCTCGAAAAGCTTTCGATTATTAGGATGATTATTTATTGGAATGCCTTTCGGAAAGACCTTAACTTGTTTTTAGTGTCTAATCTGTTCGAAACAGACCTTAAACTTAACAAACAAAATCTAGAATTCACAATTTCTTTAAAACTGTTACCTTAGCTCACCTTGATAATAAAGATGAGATTAAAAAAGATGATCTAAGTATGTAACAGTAAATGCAATCTATAAAAGAGAGTTTATAATAGTGTAAGAAGAAACTTTTAGATTACAATGATGAAATAGAAATAGCCTTAACAGAAGATATTAAAGGATAAGTGATAGAATATAAGAATATTATTTAAAATAATAATATAAAATGAATGAAATTAAAAAACTATATTGCCGATTTGTGACAGGAATGACTGTAGAATTGGACATTAAACCAGAGACTAGGACTGTAGCTTAATTGAAGTCTTAATTATGCGAAATAATCAATTTAACAACTGACAGATTGTATATAGGGTTTGAAACATCCCTATTGGAAGATGTTGATTATCTTATCTAAAAAGGGATATCGGATTGCGACACAGTTCATGTGATTACATCCTAGTTGACAGAAAAAATTGCTTTTAGAAATAAACCAAAATGATTAATTTAGATATAAAATCACATCATTAAATATCATCACTTAATTTCATTAATAAATGTTAATCTCTAATCCTACCCTTTATTTACTTTTTAATCATCAAAATAATATTCTAGGTAAGTGTCGGATTCTAAAATTATTAATATCTATTAAAAATTATCAAAGAATAATTACATAAATATTTAATATTTATAGATGGATCTATAGTATTAAAACTATCAAAGTGAGACTAATCTAGAAATATCTCAAAACAAACTATATATTTACGAAATATTTAAAAGAGTTTCATACTTTTTAAGTTTAAAAGATCTTTTAACTTTGGGAACTACTTGCCTCATTTTAAATGATTTTGTTTAAGTTTCATATTATTTCTACTTAGAAAGAAACATTATTAATTCTTTGCTGAGGTTTACTATTAAAGATTTCTTAAAGATTAACTGGAAATGACATTAGAAATTAATTATCCAGATATTTAATAGAGAGATTAAACTCGTAAAGCAAATTTTGACAATTATTTATTCGATTGGAAACTTTAATATAAGAAAAGTTTGCAATTAAAGTAATATAGGTTAATATTCTATGATTAGGAAAACATTGAAAATTCCATTCTTACTTTGTGAATCAGTTTTTCCTAAACCAGTATTAAGAAGAGAAACCATAGGTTTGTATTGTGAATCAGATTTTTAAATTATGTTAGCATAACGTCTTGAATTAGAATAAAAGGGTTTTAACATAGTATTTGACTATTAATTGATATAGGATGAGGTAATGAAAATATTTTTAGATTTTAGTTTATGAACTTATTAAAATAAAATAAATAATAAATAATAAATTAAGCTTTCGAAAATTTAGACAATAATGAAGAACTAAAATCATAATTTTAAAAATTAAGATGGAATTTATATACAGAATCTTTTGAATTTAAATAGTAGTCTATATAAAAAATAGAGAAATAAATTAGTCAATTAGAAGAAGAATAAGATGAAATTTTAATTGATTAATTTTGCATTGTTGAACTATTAGAATAGTTGTATAGTTCAGTTGAATGTTATTTATAAGGTTTATAAATGTACTTTTTTACATTTATAACATAAAATTCTACTAATAGTATAGATTTATTAAGTGAATATGTTATGTATTGGGAAGCATATAGTAATTCCATCATAGAATTAACTGGTATAGTATATCCTTTAGAAAATATTGTGAATGAATTACATTAAAAATTATTTCCAAATTATCCTCAATATCCTAAATTCTCATTTTGGAGAATAATGTGTTAATTATGGATCAAACATGTATTAATTTCTTACTTAATATAAGATTGTTAGAAAAGAATAATTTTAATAATTATTATTGGAATGTTTCTTACGAACTTTTTAAGTAGAAAGGTAAAAGAAGTTTCTAAAAGAATTTGATCAAGGTGTCAACTAAGACTTAGGTTTTATTCCACCATTTTAAATTACATGTGAGATTTATGATAATTTCTTGCTAAAAAAAAAAAATAGTATCAAAGATTAATTTCAAATTGATTCTAGTCATAAATTTTATACTGAGATATTAGATTTATTAAGAAACTTTAATTAATCTATATAAGACATTTCAATAAATGAAGTAAATATTATGATTAGAATAAGGTTTCTGTTCATTGGATTGGTCATTTGGATTGTTGTTATGAGGAATTTTATGAGCAGTTAAGTGATATGGTCTTACATGATACAAGTTTATATTATGATGAGATTAAATAAGTTTTTGGTACTAATGTAGCTTCTTTTATAGAATTTATGAAATTTGATAAAGAGTAATATCAATCTTGCTATTATTTTAGATTTATATCTCAATTTTTATCTGAGCCTCTTGTTCATAAAATCGAAAATATTTAACATGAACATATCTATACTTATTTATAATATTATTTAGAGCATTCGCATCTACAAAAGTTTATTGCTACTCATTAAGATTAAATTGTAACAGCATATAAAACATAAAAATCTATTAGTCCAAAATAACAAAAACTAACTTTTTAATCATCATTAAATTACAATGAGTATCCAGATACTTAAGGTGATGCTACTCTGAATTAAGCTTAAAAATTTTTTAATTTTGCTTTGGAAAATGGTAGTTTTGATTTAGAAGAATTTTAAATTAATTAAAAAAATGAGAATTAATAAGAACCTTTATTAGAAGTGATAAAAGTCACTCTATTTCACATGAATATTGAATAAATTGTTGATATTAATTAAGATGATTAGTTTTTATCTATTGATATCTTAGGTTTTAATAGGCCACCAAAATTACACAAAGCATATTCAAATAATAAATGTAAATATATTTAATAAAATTAAAGTAAGCTCTGAAAAAATAGAAATTCCAGATGAAATAATAATGGATGCTAAATAGTTTTTATTAAATGATATTGAATTCTCCAAACTCTATTAAATTTTTATTGATTATACAAAGAATTTTGATAGAAGTACGATACATGCGATTTAAAAGAATCAAGATATTGAATTATTAAATAATGATAGAGAAGTTCCCAGAGTAAATTTATTTTTTATAATTTTAGGTACTTTAAGATTATCTCTAATATTTTTACTTTCTATCTAAACAATTAACAAAATCAATTCTAGAAGATAATAAAATAGAAGATGATGAAAATCAAGATGATTTTGAAATGCCTCCTAGTCTCTCTAAGAATTCATCAAAATTCAAAAGTAAAAGCAAAATTATTTATTTTAGAAAATTCTGTCTGTATGGAAGTTTATTATTCAGATGATGATGAAAATGAAAGTTAAGGATGAATTCTAATTACAATTAAGAAATATTTTTTTTTTACAAAATAATTTTTCATTTAATTAAAAGACCATTAAATCGTTTCTCTAAAATTAATTATTTGTAAGTGAAAAGTTAGTTATGAGTTTAAGTTTTAAATTAATTAATAAAATAAAATGGTTTTAATTATTTTACTTTGTGAGTGACACTAAATATTATTTGAAATAAAAATAATTGAATTCATAAAATAAAAAGATTATATAATCAATTCAGTTTAAACCTAGTTTTACAATTTTTAATATTTTCGGATTAAATTCTCTCTATCCATTTTTTAAATTTTTAAATTAGTATCTAATCGAATGAAGATCAATTTCAAGTTCTTATTAATTATATGAAAATGATTCCCATATTCTACATGTTTCACATTTTCTTTCTTGTCTTTCAGATAAGATTTATGAAAAATTTAAAACTTTATTTTACAAAGTGGATACTGCATCTGTGCTTTCTTTTTTATTATTAATCATTTTAAATATTTCACTGTTAATGTTATTGCCTTAAGATAATGTATATTGTTAAATAATAGTACTAAATTATTTTAAAGGCTTAAAAACTATAAAAAGTACGAAAACCTAAATAAATATGGCTGCAATTCCTAAAAATATTTAAGCAAATAAAAAAATAGTAAAATTTAAAAAAGAACTCTCCTTTATTGCTTCTGATTTACTTTATGAATCTAATTTAGTAGTGATATTTGTATAACTTTTATAAATAATAATAATACACAACAAGAGTGAAATTATTCTTTAAAACTTCAAGAGAATAAATATTAACTTTCTCTTTTTGTAATTTGTTCTCTAAAACTAATATAATTTTCTAATCAAGATTTGAAAATTAAATCATATCTTACCAATCAGTTTTATTAAATCCAGTAATATTTTCCTCGTAAATATAAAAATAATCAGTCTTATTTCTTAGCTATTCAATATTAAAGTAAATCACTAAACCATCTTAGTCCACTAACAATACATTATATGGAATTGTAGGTATCAAATTATCATCAATGGTTAATCCTTATCTTATAATGCCAATCATTTAACCATGATTATAAATAGAATTTGTGACTGACATTTCCTTTACTTGAGAACGAAAAGCATCGTGAATAGGGGAAAAAACAAAGCCAATATTAGGATCAATGATATTTTTTTAGATATGATTTTCAAACCTTAAATAAATATGATTTGCTTACCAATATCTCTTCGTAATATCATAAGAAGGTATTAATAGAGCAGTTGGGAACTAACTAAAATACTTTGTTGATGATATTGATGCTATTTGAATTTTACCAGTAATCGGAACATTAATAACTAAGTTATAATGATTAAGAAAAGAGATAAAATCATGTAACAATAAGACTTCAGTTTCATTTATTGGGATTGTAATATAATCTGAAACTCCAGTTGCTTGATAGCAAAATTTGGGTATTGAATATGTTAAGTTATTTTTCATATATTAATCTCTAGTTAGACACGGATCCATTTTTTAATTACTTATTAAATGCTATTTTTCTAATTAATAAAACTTATAGAATTGACTTATCTATTCGATTTATAATAGAACTAATAAATAATTTAACATTTAAACCTGCCATAAATTTTAGCTCTATCACTTAGCCTATATTTTAAGCAATAAAGCCTATTTAATCTTAATCTTAAGTCTAAAGTATTTAAGATAACGAACTAGATGATATTGCTTAAAAAATTTCTGTTTGAACATAATAGTTAATCCAACCAACTGAAAGCACTATTACTAATGTTATCAAATTGAATAAGATGATTTAACTTTTCATTGTTAGTGATCTAAGGTACTTAACAAAAAGGGAAAACATAAAATGTACAAAACCTTGATAAATTATTAACTTAATAAATAATTAAATATCATATTTACTACATATATATATATTTGATATTTTTAGGTCTTTTCTATAAAAATAAATCTTAATATTATAACAATAAAAAAAATTAATAACTTCAAAAGAACGCTATTTATTTAATTAAGCGAAGAATATTAACGTATTTCAATAGTAATATTTGAGATCTTCAAATATTACTTTTTGTTAGCTATTCTAATAAATTTAATTATGCAAAAATTTAAACAATAACTAATAATGATTTCAAATTTAATTTATTAACTTATTTTTGATTTATGGGCACTATTCATTAGTAATCAATCCACATTTAAAATAACATAATACAAATTTTTCCTTATTAAATTTAGAAAATATTAAAATATTTTTTTATATTCGATAATCATATATGTGGAATTGTAGAAGCCATACAATAGGTTTATCGAAAATTGTAACTTAAACTTAATTGATTAAAATAAAGATATTATTATTTATCTTTCTATAACCATTAGATTTAAAAAATTCCTCTTTTTTAAAGAAATTATAAAAATGCTATATATTGTATTCTATACACTATTAAATTATCATAATGAAATTAATTACAATTCGACTTAGGATATATATTGATGAGAAAAATTTTCCACTTTCGTTTTTGTATCCTTAAGAATTTAATTTAAGTTTACTAACGTATCTATTTGTAATGAAAAAACTTAAGCAAAATTTATTTTCATTGAACTTCCTTTTGGAAGTGGAGTAGCTTCTATTATTAATTATTTTTATATTATATTCATATGAACGAAAAATTCTATTGGAGGAGCTTACTTATGAATCAAATATTAGATGATTTCAGAGAGTTACTATAATAATATTGTGTCTCCTATTTTGCTTTTTGTCTCTTAATTTTTACATAAAAAATTTCAAATTATTCCTCTATAATTCTCTTAATCATTTAGAATCTTCTTTTTTTATTATTTTAGTTATTCATTTGCTAAGATGAGAGTCTGCATAGTAGCTTCCATTTCTTACAATCTAAAATAGTTATTTTAATTTTCTCTATGGATTATTCTAAAAATTTTGATTTATTCATAAATTACTTGTTCTAGATTCTATGCATTTTTTTTTCCAATTTCTATTTCTTAAGTAATTCGATATATAGTATTTTAATACTATTAAATTATTAAATCCTTCTCTTTTTATTGTGCTTTAATTTTTTTATACAATTAATCAATTTATTTTTCTTTTTCATTCATTTTCTCTTTCAAGGCTGCGTTTTCCAGCTTAATTTTAGATAAATCATCTCTATAAGGGTTAACAGAAGCAAAATGATCTATATATGATTGTTAAACAAATATTAGAGAAGACTTGAAGGTCTTATATTATTCTTACTGAATCTATAAGGTGAGAAAGTTCAAATTTATTAGGAACTACAGAATTCTATGTTGTTGATTTTCTAGTACTTAGATAACTCCTTTCAATACTGCTACTCATAAAATTACTATTTCGGTACATAATTGCCTATTAATTTTGAATCCAATATTAATGTATAGATATCTGTTGATTAAGTAGATAGCTTTTGGTTATGTTGTTCAAGTTTTTGTTAATTTTTCTCAATTACTTAATTACATCATTGTTCATTAAAAAATATAATAAAAAAATTGTCATAATTTAGTAATAGATTTGAATAATTTTAAGAAATATTTCATTTGAATTGTTTAATAGAGTTTATAAGATAATAATTAGAAAAGATTTAGTAACATAACAAATATAATTTGCCTATGATAAAAATAAATTTGACAATACTGAAATAATAATATAACCATTGTAGGTTTGTTTAAATTGTTGATTAAAAAGAAAGTTTAAATCAAAAAAGATTGAGAATTAGATTTTTAATGAATTTATTTATTATTTATAATGGAATTATATGTATAATTCATTCAAAGTTAAAAGAAAGATGTCTTAACAAAAAAATAATATAAATTCTTATCAGATGAAGCGATTACAAGTGGATCTGATTATGATTTGGATGCTAAGCCTATGGAAGAATATAAAATTAAGGAGAAAGTTTGCATACGCAAAAATCACTATAAAAGAAGATTGTTATCTACAAAATATACAATTAAAAGAAAGTTTAGTTTTAATTGGGATCGAATGGCTATACGGTTTCGTAGATATTATAATAAAACAAAACAATTAGTAACTCTAAAATAACCTTATACATTTAGTCCAGATGGTTCAATGAAAATGTTATGGGATTTGTTATGTTTATTATTAGTAATTTATGAAATGATAACTATTCCATTTTTAATAAGTTTTGAAACGGAAATTAGTAAAGAATTTTCAAGTTTAAGCACAGGCTTATTTGCATTTGATATTGTTCTGAATTTTAACACAGGTGTTTATTTAGAAGGTAAATTAAATATGAGTAGAAAAGGAATATTTAAGGAATACATTAGCTTTTGGTTTTGGATTGATTTCATATCAACTTTTCCTTATGATATAATAATGGATGAATCATCTTCATTGATTTAAAGTGCTAAATTAATAAGATTATTAAAATTTTTAAGGTTTGTCAAAGTATTAAAGTTAGTAAGATTGGCAAAGCTAAAAAAAATAATAGATAAATTTGATGAAATATTATCACTAAAACCTGGTGTAGCAGCAATTATCAATTTTTGTAAGTTATTCTTTTTTGTATCATTTTTTGCACATGTTCTTGGTTGCATATTTCATTATCTTGCTTAATAAGAACCAAGCGAGGAATCATGGTTAGGAGATATTTATTTTGCTGATTGGTAAATAAGATATGTTAATTCTTTATATTGGGGCATAGCAACAATGACTACAGTAGGTTATGGAGACATAAGTCCATAAACACCACAAGAAAGATTGATAGGAATTGTATTATTATTAATTGCTTGTGGAGGTTTTGCTTTTACAATGAATTCAATAGGATTTGCACTTTAAGAAATAGATGGGTAAAATAAATTAAAAAAAGAGAAAGTTAATGGCATAAATAGGTTTATGAAAAAAGCTGGCATTTCTAATTAATTATAAAATAGAATAAGAAGATATATGGAATTTGTTATGGATTCTAAATCTTTAGTATTATAAGATATAACTAATTAAATATAAGTAGAATTAGCTGATGATTTAAGGAAATAAGTATTGGGAAAATTGATAGGATATTGTGATATTTTATTGAAAAATAATTCTTAAAAATTTCTGATTTAGATTTTATTACCTAGCATGAAAGAAAGAGTATTTAATCCTGAAGAAATTGTTTTTGATGAATTTGATTTCTAATAAAGTTATGATATGTTTATTATCAAATCAGGAATAGTTGATATATTTTATAAGAAAACAGGTATTGTAGTAGATCAAAAAACAAGAAATGATTATTTTGGAGAGATAAGTTTTTATTCAAATATGCCAAGATCTGCAAGTTCTAGGAGTGTTAATTTTGCAAGCATATTTCAAATATTTTAAGTTTAATTTTAGTAAAATTTAAAAGAATTTTAAGATTCTACACAAACTTAATCTGGTCGAATCTAAGATTTAGAATAGTATTACATGATTAGAGATAAGATAGTATTTCATAAAGATTATGGTTCAATTGGTGTTCGTTGTTACATATGTTAAATGGATGATCATATAGCAAGGGATTGTGAGAAATTACATTTTAATGTGTAAAAATTAACGTTATTTTAGATCAGCCAAACATTTTATTAAATTTCTAAAACAATTTGATAAATTGCATTAAGCAGCATTTTTTAGAAGAGATAGAATTGATTTTAATGCAAGAAAATGTATATCATAAATCAAATAAGCATAATAAAGATTTGAGAATTCAAAATTGATTAGCTTAAATGTGAAAAGAAAAACATATTTAGAAGATCTTCTGAATAGCTATAATGTTGTTGATGATGATATACAAGAAACTTAATATCCTGAATATTAAATTTATAATTTAAATTAAAAAGGTCGGATAAAAGGTATCAAATATTTGAATGGCAAAATGACCAGAAAATATACCCATAGAGTTTCGTCTACATTAAATAGTGAAAAATATTTAGGTGGATTAACTGAAAAATTAGACAATTTCTTACTTAAAATAAGAAGAAAATAAATTAAAGAAAAATTTTAATCACTTCATTTCAGCTCTATTTCTAATTTTGATAAAATTTAAGAATATACTCATTATTATTCAGAAGGTAATTTTTCCATAGTTCTATCTTAATACTAAAGAGCCTTAGAAAAAGGTTTTCCAAAAATAATTGAAATTGAAACACTTTTTGGCATAGAAGAGTTTCAAAATTATTCTTAATATTACTGTTATAAATTAGAAATAGATGCAGAAATTAAAAATAGAAACAATAATGTTGAAATGAATTTTGAATAATTGAGATTACTAAATATGGACAGAAGATAGAAAAAAAAAGAAAAAGTCATAAAAGACGCTAATCAATAAATTCAAAAATCGTTAGTATAGTTAAAAGCTTATAAAGCAATAAATCGAAGTTTTAGAAATCTATTTAATAAATGATCATAAAATTAATTAACTTTTTATTAGAAATATTAACTTAAACTATTATAGATGACTTATATATTTGTATGTATTATTATTAATAAATCTCCAATCCATAATTTAATTTTTAAATAAAATTCTATTTCCCACAAGTTAAATTCTTACATTTACACAAAGCTAGTTCATATTGTCTTTAAATTATTTATAAATACAAACAGAACTAAAATGATGAAAAATAAACTATTAGATATTCTAAATTTATTTTCATATTTTAGGTTATCCTAATTTTTCTTAATTAAAAAATTTTAAATAGTTTTATTTACTTGAGTAAATTTTATTAAATATTAACAACATAACTATTTTAAATATTAATCATAATTTACAGTTGCTATGTCTATGTAAAAAAACTTCAATTAATAAACTGGTAACAAATACTCTTTATAATAAACTAGGTCCAAAATTTACATAAGATACTTGTTACAAATCTAGATCAGATCATAATCAATCATTTGATGTATCATATAGCAATAATTATACAACATCAATAAGTAACAAGAGCAGAAATAAAAGTTACAGCTAATAAGGCAATATTTTAGATGAGTTAGAAGATGAGTAATTGCCAAATTAAATTAATGTTACAATTCAAAAAAGACATTTTGAATTAGCTTTATAGAATGAACTTCAAAAATTTTTATCTAAAATTATTGCTGGATAGTAATTTACGATTGAGGATTGTTAAATTATCATAAAAGCAATAGATGAATGTATTTAAGAAAGTTTTAAAACAATAAAATTAAAAGAAGTTGAAGTATATATAATAAAGTAATATGTTAGATAACAAATATTAGAAAAGGTTATGAATTCAAAATAAACTAGTATGAAAACACAATATTAAGTTTGGAAAATGAAATCTAAGAGCTCAAACACATGATAACCCTAAATCCAAACGATTCTATAAATTTCAAATTATCCTAATTAGAATAGGAGAACGAGATGCTTAAATTATAAAATGAACAAGCAATCAAATTAGCAGTTTAAGGAAGAAGCAAGAAATAAGAAAAGGAACTTTAAGATGCAACGAATAGTAACAAATAAAAACTAAAAACTCAAGTTAACAATTATTCAATTTTATTAAATCAACAATACAATAAAATCTATCAACAAGATAAGAAAATTAAATAATAGTTATTCTGAATTTGAAATTGATATATTCAATTAATTTTAGTACTCTTTGTCAATTAATTAGAATAAAAGTTCTTAGATTTTTATTGTCTAGAATTTTAATTCAATCGTTGGCTCTGATATTCTATAACTTATGGTGGTTATTCATAAGACTGATTTTCATCTGAATCTATCCCTATCTAATTATAAAACAAATTACCTAAGTTTGTACTAATTTCATGACTATCCAACATGTCATTCATCTCTCTAATAAAGAGACTAACTGAATCTTCAGTACCCATTATACGATCTTACATTTCTTAGTTTTCTACTTCTAAATTTCGTAACTTATTATAATTAAGAAATACTTTGGAATCAAGGGTTTTGTTAACTGAATTTTTTCTTAATTCATTTTCAAGCTGATTTAAAATTAATTCCTTTTGTTTAATTTTAGATTAAAGTTCCTACTCTTTTAACTTTTGATTTGCTATATTTTCTGTAATTTCTTGCTCTTTGATTTACAAATTTTTTATTTCTGCCTCTTTCGAAGCGATCACTTATAAAAAAGATCTTCTAATTTTATCATTTTTATTTTTAGGAAATAAAAAGCGAACTTTTAAGAGAGCATAATGCAAATTCCTTTTTTATCTATTTTGAATAATTAAACTAACTTTTTAATATTTTAATGCTATTTAGGTGAATAAAACTTTAAAATGATTAGCATTATATGGGTTAGTTTTCTTCAATTTTCTAAAAGCGTAACATTTTTATTAGTTTCCTCTACTATTAACAGTTAGTATTACTTTAATTTTAGTATTAATGCTACTTTTCTCATAGAAATCTCCATCTTTAAATATATTAATTAGTATTTTGCCATCATATTCAAAGTTTCTGCATGTATAATTTGCTCTTTATACTTGCTCTATTTAGCTTCCTAGTCTTCAGCTAGCATTTATTATAATTTATTATTAAAATAAATAATTTTTATATTCTAAATGTTCATAAGTAATTAGAAGAAATCTTTATGTATATTGTTTGACTCATTAAGACTTGAAAGAAACAATTCCCCAAAAATATTTGAAAAAATATATAATAATTATATTTTACGATTATAATTAGAATGAAAAAATAGACAATCAATTTTAGTTCATTTATAGAGTATTAATAAATTGACTTTTAATAAAATGACGTATTGTTTGTAATGAATTTGTATTTGTTATTATTGTTTACTAAATATAACTTAATTTTAAATATTAAAATAAAAGTCAAATGAGTTCTCAGGTTTTATTTCGTGTTGTATGCCCAACCTAATTTTCTTAAATGGTTCATATAGTCGGAAATAGTTCAGCATTAGGTGACTGGAATCCTTAGAATGGAATTTAATTAATAACTAATGCAGAGATGTATCCAGTCTGGATAAATGAATTTCCTTTGGAGATTTAATCAAGTAATGTCAACTATATATTAATAGATTAAAGTCTTGAGTTCAAAATTGTAATTGGTGATGGCATTAATTTTTAATGGGAGATTGGAGCAAACAGATCCATATAAATATAAAGCTAAAAGCTAGTAGTGATCTTAACTTTTAATTTGCCATCTTTTATTATTCACAATATAAGAAAAGCTCTATCAAATAGTGATTTAACTAATATTACTGAGTGTATTTAAATATATTATATTTAGCCAGCGCAAGAAAGATTTCGATACAGCTGTAAGAGAAATTGTATGATTCAGACGAAGATTCAGTAATTATACAATTCATTTAAATAAGGATCAAGAATTAGAGAGTGATGAGAATTCGTTATTTTATGATGAAGAAACATCATTAATCTCGAATGAATAATGTTAGATTTTACCAGCTGGTCCAGAATTTGAAGGTGTTAATCTTTGATTATCTCTTTGTGTTATAAATTTACTAACTTATGCATTTATCAAATTAATTTAAATTATAGAAATTTCCAGGAACACATATATAGAAAATTCTAAATCGAATTAAATTGACTATTTTATGAAATATATAATAAATATCAATATAATTTTAATTAAGTTTCAATCTTTTTTACAATTATATTTATTTTATTATATTAACTATATGTCAGTATTAGTTTACTTTAAAGTCAGATGTGAGACACATTCATAGTAAGAACTTAGAATTGTTGGAGACATTCCATCCTTAGGAATGTGGAATCCATTTAATAGTTTGATTTTACAAACAAATAATGAGATATATCCATTTTGGATAGGATAAATTTATGAGCATCTCGAATAAAGTAAAATTTATTAAAATTATAGATACCCTCATACAATTTAAAGCAGTTATAATTGAATGTGGTAAGATCATTTGGGAATAGAGTGATAATCGAGCAATTCAAATAAGGTACTAATCTCAGAGCGTTCTTTTTACTTTTAACGGAACTTTTATATAGATGATTAAAATTAAGTCGTGTTTTGATTAAACATCTGATTCAGATTCAGAATAAATTGATTTTAGTATATTTTATATTTATAAAATTATAGCAGGAGCAAGGAAAATATATCTTTAAACTTCATAGCATCCTTATGATTATGAGTTTGTGAGTTCAGTAATAAAATCTTATAATTAATTAAGGACTCTGGATAGGAAAAGAGTGATAACCAAAGTTCTAAAAAATCGAGTTTGTACTCCAAATCCTCGAGTTTAGAATAATTAGATAATCATGAGATATCTTAAACTAATGCTGTTCAAATTTCCAGTTTTCGATTCTGATTATAGGGTATTATATGTTTGAAATCTATATTTATTTTTTACTATCTTACTTATTTATATATATTTAAATTCTTTTTTATTTATTATGGAAATAAAATAATTTACTACAAAATCTGAAATGATGAAATATTGTTGGATTTTAAAATCAATATATATATTTTCATTCAGATTTTTATTGTTTAGAGAATTCTTTAAGTTTGGCTAAGTTATCTATTTACTCATCATTCAATAAAGCCTTTTCTTCAGAAGTCAAATCTCTACCAATGATCTTGGATTTATCTAACTCTTCAATATAAATAGCCCTTAAGTATTATTTCGATATCTACCATCTTTTCAAAAATTCTATGTATTATTCTTAATTCGCTTTTTAGTGTGCTTGTCTAAATTCCTCCTTTACATAAGCGTCTCCTAGGATTCTCATTTCTGGTCTCAACTTTCTCCTATGCTATTTTAAAATGGTATAGAACACTTGTATTCCTATCCCCCTTAATTAATCCATAATACTTATAAATATTAAAAGTTAAGCAAATAAATACTACTTTATACTTATAAATGTTATTTTACAAATTCATCATTAGGTAATAGTAATTTGAACACATTATATCGTGAGGATTTAAAAAATACCTAGATTAATATTCATGGAAAAATTAGAAATTTAAACATTCTTATATATATATTCACAATATTAAGGCAATCAAATTTCAAAAGGCTGAACTGTGAGAATTCTAAAAATCTATGTGTCAAGAGGTTTTATGAATTATGATTAACTATTTTTCATTATTATAGGGAGAATTAAATACATGATGGGTTATTGGATATTTTTAAATGTAGATATATTCATTTTTAGTCGTTAAAAACTTCTCGAAAAAAACTTGTATGTAGAAGAAAACATATAATACTGCTTGAATTTAGGAGATAATTATACTCTCCAACACTAAACTAAAGAAATTATGCTGAAAACAGTTTCAGATTAAGAGGGTAAAATTATGTAAGTTATTAAACAAATAGATAAATCGACAATTAATATTAAAAAGTTTATTAATTATTTTTGATTGATTTAAACTTCGAACTATTATTTACTAATAATTCTATTAAGGTGTTACGAGAAATCTATTATGATTTAAATAACTGTTCAGTGTTGATCTAATTTTTTAGATATAAGTTAAAACAAATTTACCTCCTAAATGAATATATTTCTCTTTTCTGAAGTAAATTATAATATATTATACTTGAAACTATAAAGCAGTTTTAAGAGAGCTTTAACAATATAAGATCTATAGATTCTAAAATTTTAAATTAGTAAAATCTATCAGTTTATGAATTTCAAATTTACTTATAAGTAGATTTAAAAAAAAATAATAATCTAGAATTAATATGTTAATGATGAAGATTGTTAATTTTAACAAGTAATTTAAAATAGTATTGTGGTGAAATAATTTAATTGATTATTGCTTAAATTTTGTAAATTTATAGTATTTAAATTTGTTACATTAATTCATCATATTGTTTGGCTATGTGTCTTGACCTAAACACATTGCTCAAATAATTAGGTTTGTGACTTATTTTAATTTAGAAGCTTCATTTGATATAGAAACAGTGGGTTACTAATGATTTAGAATTTTGGTGAGGTGAATCTTTTTTGACAAGAATATTTTGAATTAATTGCATTGCATTTTTTGTCTGTATAAGAGAACTAATCGAAAAGGTCACTCGAGGAGATGAAGGTTATGAATTATATCTAGTTCAAAACACAGGAAGAAATGAATTGGAGTTTTTCCGAAATAATGTGCAAATTGAACTTGAAAGTAAGAATGAGGCTTAAATCTGTATGAATAGGATGGAGAATATGGTCATCATATATAAACAAAAGACAATATTAATATTGAACAAAATGAATAACAAAATCTTCTCATTTTAAAACACAAATACATTAGCTTAAGCATTGACCAATAAAATTCATGAATTAGAATACTAATCAAAAAAGGGTACCTAATATCCATTCGGGAACAATGAAGACTTTATAGGGATAGGGTAAATGATTTTAGAGTTTTATTTTTCCGATTACCTGATTTAAAGAGGGTATTAATGAAATTATCTTCTAGTTATCCAAATAAAGAAACTTAAATAAAAAGGTCAAGTGATTTAGTGTTACTAAGATAAAGACTATTAAGTGAAAGAAATTTAGCTGAAGTAGCAATAAATTATAAGATTGATAACTATGTTCAAGTAGGTAACTAAATCAACTTAAAGTAAACAACAAATTGTATACTAGAAAAAACCCTAAAATTCTTGCTGAAACACTGAAATCTGTGATCGCTGCTAAATATTACGATTCTGGTTATGACTTAGAACAAATAAGAGAAGTTGTTTAGCCAATACTAAAATAAATTTTGGATAAGTATATTATATAACTCTAAAAACTAGAGGATAAACAGTACCTATTGTGGAACTGAAATAAAATCCAAAATCAGCATTTTTAGAATTTGTTAATGGATACACAAATTTTAAACCTAAAGTGTCTGTAGAATGGAAAAAGGATCCTTCTTAAAATGGAAATCCAATTAATGTATATTAAGTATAATTGGAAATGAATAATCTGTTGTCTATTACTATGGTAGGTTCAAATAAGAGAAACACAGAATAATAAGTATATAAAGAAGCACTAAGAAGATTAAAATAGATTTAATAAAACAATTCCTAAGACCTAAAAAACTAACCAACTTAAATTTTTAAAACAAAGTCTTTAGAATCAGAATCAAACGAGGAAATTACTATTTTAGATGAATTAGACACTTCTCTAATTGATTCTAGTCAATTTTATTAATTTCATGACTTAAGAGAGAGTTTATTAGAAAATTAAGCAACCCTTGGTTAAAAAGTTGAATCTCTTTTGGAACAATTTGCATTATGATAACAAATTTAAATACCACTCTTTTTAATTATAATTCATTTAAGAAATGGATGCTCTTTGCATTGTTACCATAGCAATCTTTCTTTATGGTTTTTATTTAACATCCCTTTCAATAAATCATAAAAGGATTCATCAAATTCTAATTTAGGAAATTCTATTTCTTTATCAATTAAAAGTTATCCAATCTAAAGAGGGTTTTTCAAATTTGAATTAGCATCATAATAAGGATGTTTACCGAATGCAATTTCATAAAAAATTACTCCTGCACTCCAAACATCCAAAATCTCCAAATTCGATGTCTGTTAATAATTTAATTATTCAATCGACATATACAGAAGACTCTTGATATTTAAACTATTTACCTGCCTTATCCTAAGTAATCTCTATGATGGACTAAATTTTCATTTTATTCTAAAGATTACAATAATTATTCATCTTCTTTAAATTACAAAGCTGCAGAAAGCCCAAAATCTGAAATTTTGATACTATTTCCTATCATTAGAATATTTTAAGGTTTTAAATCCAGATGACAAACTCCTTTATATACTTAATCATTCTAAAATTGATTAACAACTTCAAATTAAGTCATATAACAAAAAGCCTCAACTACTTACCTCATAATTTTTTTAAGTTCTTCTTCTTTAATCTTATCTATAATAAAATATTAATCATACTTACTTTTAGAATAATATTAATCCAAAGTACAATCAGCTAATTCCATGAAAAAATAAATCGAATTATTAGTCTCTTAAACATCAAATAATTAAATGATATTTGGATGTTTAAGACTTTACTGGATAGCTATTTCATTTTTAATTCTCTTTTTAAATAATTCCCTTTTCTATTAACTTTTTATACTTAATATATTTGTCTCTTGAATTTATAAATTATTTTGATATAACTTTAACAGCTACTTTAAGTTTATCTGTTTTCCTTTCCCCAATAAATACTTCAGCAGTAGATCCTAAGCCCAACTTTTGATTTAAAAATATTTGATAATTTCCTACTACTTTATATTAATTCATTATATTAAAGCTAATAATTCATAAACTAAATCTAATATAAAATTTTATAATGAAATATAAAAAATATGTATTCTAAAGATCTTCACTACTTATATATATAATTTTAAATAATCGTATTATCTATATAAAACCAAAATTATGTTTTTAAACAATCATGCAAATAATCATGTGTGAACTTAAATAAAACTTGAATGTTAGATATGAGTTAATCTAAATGTTAAATTTTATTTTTATTCAATATTACTCATCTTAACTATCATACATTCTTTCGCAATAAATTTACTACTAAGTTTATAAGCAAATTTATAATAAAAGTGAATTCTTCCAATTAAAGTCCATAAAAATTAAGTAGATTTCTCCTCTATCATTTAGTTACTTGCTTAAAATCTTTAAAAAGCATTCGGAATTAATTATAATATATTTAATTTCATTTCGAACTTTCTTAACTGGAAGCTAATATCATAATTGGTTTTTTAAACTTGAATTTGGATCATTTTATTTTAGATTTATGATTTATGAAGATCTCTTAAACTTCTTATTTTCTTTCAACTTTTTGAAAGTAACTGAAAATTCTTCTTTGTCTGTTTCAATTTGCTTGGCAGATTGCAATCTTAATGAATTTCTATCTCTAATTATATGTTTGATTCCTAAGATCAACAAATTCACTCTAATAGAATTTTGTTCTAAATGTTAAGAAGCTCATGTTAATGTTATATTTATTATATGTATTAAACATTTTATCAATCATCATCATCATCTTCTTTTTTTATTTGTATTTTTGCCATCTATTCTTACAATTTCAATTCGTCTTCTTCTGAAGCAGGTATTTCTTATTGAATTACTATCTCAGCTGTTTTCATAGATTCTACTGCTTTTAATATTTCTTCTGTATATCCTCCTGGAATTTCTATGTTAATGGGTGGCCTAATAAATCTTTTTTGATTATTACCAGAATTTTGTTAAATTTGCTACTTTTCCTCCATATTATTCTTCTAATTAATTACCAGGGATTCTTTCTTATATTTTTTAATATTCATTTGGTTTCAACATTTAAATTTTCTCCATAGTATCAGCATCAGCAACAGCTTTGTATATTTAATTTTCAATACCTGATACCATCTTCCATGAAAAACTCAATGAACTTGAAGGATTCAATAAGTACAATTTGTCCAAACAACCACAAAAATTAACTTACATTGTTTTTGTTGCGATTTAAATTGCCTATCATATTAATTTAGATGTAGTTACTTTAAATGGAAACTTAGAGAGTCCTAGTTTTTTTGTATCCATAATAAATACCCAATTTTCTATTTTTCCAGGGACAAAACAATTTTTCTTTATTATACAGAAATAGTAACTTAATGCATTTATGTACACTTCTTCGCTAAACTAAATATAAAATATATTTTTTTTACCTATTTTAAATTGACTAATTCAAGATTCATTATAATAATAGGTCTCTATTATTTATCTCTTCCAAAAGTATACACTATTCCTTTTTATAAAAATGCGATATTGATATCAGTTGGTTAAAAATTGTTAGGTACTGCTCTCCAAGCTAAATGAGATTATAAGACCTTCAAATAATTCTTATCTTTAAATTTGCCACAATAAACCATTTTTAATGTATCGTGATCCTACCAACTATTATGAAAATATTTAGTCAATTTACTCTGCAGGTAATTATATTTTATTCTTTGCAACAATCTTCATAAAATCTGCCATCTTCTCTTTTTCATAAGCATCATATGGTACATTCTCCCAAATTCTTCTTTAGCTCTTTGATCTCTCTTTTCTTTTTATGTACTATTCTAAATCTATCTAGAACATTTTTACAATCATGCACTATTGCATCAATGAGATATTGAGCAGGTTTTAGATATTCAAAATTCAGAACCACTTATTATTATTGCATATTAATTTTATTTTAAAATGTTAGTATTTTAAATAGTCCTTATTGCAAACATATTATTTAATTCTATTCATTTCATCTAATATACCCTAGTTATCACCCCCCTTCCTTTCTTATATTTTTAATACTTTAATTGAAGATAAATTAAGATTTATATTTTTTGATAAGATTGCATAAACATTTGGAATTATATCATTTAGGATCATTAAATTTTTATATTTTTAGTGATGCAAAAAATAAACTATTTTTTAAAAATACATTTAAAAGTAAATTGAAGAATTGAATCATAACTTTGTAAGTTCTTTTTAGCATTTTCTTCAATAAATAACTTTGATTAAATCCAAAAAGAAAAAATTCAAGTTTAACAGTTTAAGAAGAATGAACTCTAGATAATTATTTCTTATTTTGATTATTTGATTAATTATACTCATATTAATCTTATATTAATTTTTAGGTTTATATAATGATAATTAAAAATTAAAAACAAAATAGTATATTTTATAGTGATACTTCTTTAAATTATATAATCTGAGAGATAAACTTAACAATTTCTATATGAGTATATTATTGAATAATATTTGTTAATAGCATCTAAATTCATGATATTCACAAAAATAAATTTTTTAGATATTTTATTGAATTAGAATTATAAAGAGTTACTGGTCAAGAGAATAACTAGAATGCTTTCATTAAACATAATTATTATATGAATCAAAGTAATTAAGACTTGCGTTTTTGAATCAAAGAACTTTGATTTATGCTTTAAAGCTTTGGTACCTTATGTTTAATATTGTACAATTAATCATAAACAATATAATATCTTTTTGAATTAGGGGAGTCATGTACATTAACAATTCGATTTACTAACTCCCTTTAAGATTATTCTTTTGTTGCTTTTTCAGAATTTTAATTTAGTTCATCCGTTTCTAATAAGCATATTTCTGAATTAGGACTGTCTCCTTAAATTAGCTCTTTCTAACATAATGGAGGTTCTAAGTTATCGTAACTTTATTCCCTATTGTTATTCTAGATAGATTTTTTAAGAAAAAGATCATTATGGTTGGTAGATGTGCAAACTCCCATTTGTAAGTCAAAGGAGACTTTATAATTTTTAATATATAATATTGTTCAAAAATATTATTTTGTAATATAACTAGTTTATAATAAATTCTTGAAATGATTTTGTAAAAAAGAGAACAATTTAGATTTAATATTAGAAGAGAAGCATTAGAAAACCATTTCAAATTAACAAGAGTAAAAGTAAATCAGAATCATGCTAATTATTAACTTATACAAAAGTACGAATAATTAATACAAGCTAATGTAATTGACTTCGATTTCTTTTAATAATCTATCCTACTTTTAGAAAGCACAGATGATGAGGATCTTATTGTCATCATTTTAAGGTATATTGAGAAATTCGACATCTCAAATTAATCTTATAAATTGTCTAATGCGCTAATTAAATAGTTAAATAACACTAAAATTAATAGGTTATAATTTTATGTAAACTTATCATAAATATTTAGCTTATTGTGTCTATAACCAACATATTGGCAATATAAAATCTAGAATCATTTACATAATTTGTTTCATATAAATTGATATTATTTATTTCAGAAATACTTGATAACTTCAAAGAATTTGATATTCTCCCTAATTTATTAGAATGCATTTCATCATGGCCTTATCAATTTATCAAAATGAATAATGAAAACGATTAACTTACATTATTAAAATCTATCAAAGCTGTAAAAGAATATGATCATTTAAACTTTTATAAATATCTTATCAAAATTACAGAAGAAATTCAAAATGATGAAGATCTATATGGATATCTTCTAAAGAATCAATATATTCTAGAAGCTATAGATGATTTTAAAGATAATAAATTATATGTGCTTGATTTCTTTATAAATTTATCTTTTTTGGAACCAGAATAATTGTCGTAAATAATATCATATGAATTCTTATCACCTATTATTTTCGAACTTAATAAAGATAACAAAATACAAGGAGGATTATATATATTAATAAGAAATTTACTCTTATCTAGTTATTAAATTAGATTGTATTTCTACGATTTTAGAATTTACTAACATCTCTCATATGGCATATAATATTGTTTAGATAGAATTGATATGTCAAGTTTGGAAGAAGTAACATAATGAATTATTTTAGATTTTGATTTGTATAAAATCACTGCTATAATAGGATGAGGTGTCTTATTCTAGTACTAAATAATAGGTACTTTTATCTGAAATTGAACTTATGCTACAAAGCATTTTCTTAACTTTGGAAAATTAAAAAGAAATATTTATTTTGGCTGGAGAAGTATTATTCATTTATTACACTGAATTTTAATTCAACAGAAATTAAAAATTTAAAGTCAGACTCAAAATATTAAATTTGGAATTAGATATATTTGATTCTATTTAAAATTATATTGAATAATTCGAATGATCATTTTCTTATTAAATTTTCTTTTTGAGTCATGAAATTTTAATACTGCATATTTAAAACATCATGTATAGTACAAGCTCGATTTATCAATTATTACTTTGCATTTAATTTTTCTTGAGAATTTTTATGCTCTCTTGGATAATGAGTTGAGGATTCTCTATGATATGGAATATCACGAGGAGCATAATTGAGTTTTTCAGGAGCTTTAGGAGATTCAGATTATTTAAGAGGTTTATTATCAAAAAGATCAAATAATTGATCTTTCCATTTACTCACTAAATTATTTTTTTGAGATATTTAACTATCAATCAATTTTTTTGGATTATTATTATTTTTACTTTTTTCATCGCTATCTTCATATCTAAATTTCGGTTTTGCATTTATATTCATACTTTCTTAGGTTAATATTTTCTAATTTTTTTTATCTTTTTCTTTCTCTCTATAATCTTTAAACTCGTGAAAATCTTTACTCTCTCTAATTGTATTTTTATCTAAAGATTGATTAGGCTTATCATTTTTAGGCCATAATTCATTAAGCTTTTCTGATTTAATCGGACTAAATTTGCTTAATCTATCTTATCTTTCAAAATGAACATTAAACTTGGAATCTTAAGGCTTTTCATCAGAATTAGGATTTTTCATATAATTCTCTTTATACCTTAATGTTTGAGGAAATTCTTATAATAGGTTTGGAACAGTTGCACATAACTAAGATTATGCATTTGTTGATAATTTAAGTAACTATCTCTATGTGGCTAATATTGAAGATTTCTTTAATTATATAATAATTATTATTACTATTTAAAGAGATGAGGATGGAATATTTAAAGCTTTTTCTATATCAATTAACAACTTACTAATATCTTCTTAAGACTTATTCATATTCTAATAAATTAATGAATTGATTTCCTCCTAAAATTATGCCATTTATTATATTTATTATTCTAGATCTTTTTCTTGCTTTTATATTTCCAACAATTAAATCATTTCTAAACTGTTTATATCATTAAATGTTTAATTCTTCTTTTATTCCAAACTTAAAATAAACTAATAATGTTTTTACAAAAAAGTACTTATTAATATTAACTATTTATATCATCTTTTGTTTATTTGCATTTTTATTAAAATTGGTATTTTTAATCTTGAATATCTTTAATTCCTTCGAATTTAGATTTAAAACACTTTTCTAATCTCTCTAAATACATTTATAATCTTTCATTGACTAAAGCATTCTTCTGATTTGATTAATGTTAAGATCCTATATTTTATACTACCAAATCTCTTAAGTCATCAATTACTTCAACTATTTCACTGTCATTATTTGATTTTGGGTTCATTTAATTTTATTCAATTAACGGAACTATGATTTCTTTAATGACCATATGAAGAGCTTCAACAGTATCTTAATCAAGTTTAGTAAGTTGATTGCATTTAAAACATACTGCCACTCTTTCAAGTTCTTCCAAATTTTACTTCTCCTGTTAAATTTATAAATAATTGTATGCCAAACATATTAAACAAAATTTATGATCGCATTCTAATTTTACATAAGTCTCCGGCACTGTTTAACATTGATCACATTCGACATCTGATTACGAATCCATTTCAATATTCTATAGTAATTTTATTAATAATAAATTATTATATCGTTAGATTATAGATAACTTAATGGTTTTAAAATAATTTCTATTAAATATTTAGATAATTAAAAGTTATTCATCAAAAACCATCATCTTTTTATTTATCTTAACTAAACTAATATTCATTTAAAATTTCTACAGCTTTTAAGTATTTTTTATAACAAGAATTATAATTATTTTTAATATTTAAAATTAGTTTTTAATAATTTAATCAGAATTAAAATGATCAACTTATTAATTACGAATTATTGCTGATATTTTATGTTAATACGCACTAAATCTGAGTAAAAATAGAAATTTAGATAATACATTTAAATAATTATAATAAAAACTTACAAAATTAAACCTTTACGATGCTTTTTCCAGAACTCTAATCATTAGATGACTTCGAATATATCTAAAATCTTGGATCAGGATATTCTTCAAGGTAATTCTTATATTCTATTTTCATAGTGTTGATCTTTATAGACACATTTAAACCAATACAAAAGTAGCAGTCAAAAAATTATCCATAAAGAATTTATCTTAATCTGAATGTAGAAAAACTTATGATACCGAAATAACCATCCTAACCAAATTAAAGGGTTGCTCAAATGTAGTTTAATTAATCGGTTTTGGATTCTACACTACAATCGATAATACTACTAGAAGAACAAGAACTTTAAACAATTATTTCCTAATTTTAGAATTCATTGATGCACAACCCTTAGATAAAAATAGTGAAAGAATTAGTAAATAATTCTACTACAAACTTTTACAAAGTATAATATATCAAAATATTGTAGCTATTTAAAAAGTTCATGAATTAGGAGTAGTTCATAGAGATCTTAATTTAAATAATGTGCTTGTCTAAAACAATGAACCAATACTCATAGATTTTGCCTTTGGTGCCATTACTAATGGCAAATAAAAATTTGCTGAATTTTATGGAACTAAACCATATGTAGCTCCAGAAATAGTAGATGGATAATCTTATCTTCCATACCCTACTGAAGTTTATAGTTTAGGTGTTATTCTATTGGAATTGATAAACAACAATGAAACATAAGATATAGCAGCCTAAATGATGCAATAAAACCCCTATAAAAGACCTAACCTGGAAGATATTATTGCTCACCCTTGGTTTTAATTGTGATTTTACTTTTATATTTGTATTTCTCTAAAATCAACTTTTTTTTCTATATTCTTTAGAATTCATTAAGACTTCTATTTATTAAATGCTTAGCAAATGTTAGAAAGACCATGATTAACTTCTTTAGAATTTTTAATTCATTCAATTCTTTTTTTTATGTTAATTAATTTTATTATTCTTTATAATATATTTATTATAAATACATCCAAATGGTTTAAATAAATTAAAGCGAAGATAACAAATAAATGAAGCCTCTTAAATTAAAAATCGTAACAAATTAAAATCCTATACAATATGATCCTGTTCCATATGGTTTAGACATTATGAATGATTATGAAATTCATTATGATTTGAATAAAATTCTAGAATTAGAATAGACAGATGTTATACTTAATATAAATGATAAAGATCATTAATAGGATATCAACGAGCTCTAAAATAGTATTATCCAAATTATCAATAGATATTCTGCCAAGATGGTTGGGTGTTCTCCTAGACTTAGAATTGGAATTAAAAGCTATACTTCTCAATAAAGCTAATATTCAAACTGATTTACCGACATATTTTAACAAAAGATTATTTCCAATTCTAGATTGTTTTTTAAATAAATTATATACAGAACAAAGAAAATTAAAAGTATAATGCTACTTTAATGAAATTTTATTAATGATCTAAAGATTGGCATTAGACATTTGGAAGTAATATCCTACAATAAGTCTTGCTTTTTTTAAGAGAATTTTTGTTTATCCTGAGGTTAAATTTTTTGATTCTCATTTTAATGAGAATTAATTCAAATAA